>JBBPBT010001074.1:39118-78393 GCA_037974875.1 Cicer bijugum
CCTATCGGATGCAAAAGATTGGTTAAAAACCCTAATTGCATAAGAATAAGCCTAGGGTGGTCGAAAATGACCTAATTGTTCATCCAATGACACAAACACCCCTATTGGATGCACAAGATTGGTTAAAAACCCTAAATGGACAAGAATAAGCCTAAGTAGGACGAAAATGACCTAAATGTTCATCCAATTAAACAAACACACCCATTGGGGGTACAAGACTGGTTATAACCCAAATTGGACAAGAATAAGACTAGAGAGGAAGAAAATGACCTAAATGTTAATCCAATGACACAAATGAATTTTTTGGATGCACCAGATTGGTTAAAAACCCTAATTCGACAAGAATATGCCTGGGGAGGACGAAAATGACCTAAATGTTAATCCAATGACACAAACACACCTATTGGATGCACAAATTGGTTTAAAACCCTAATGGGACAAGAATAAGCCTAGGGAGCACGAAAATGACCTAAATGTTCATCAAATGACACAAACACACCTATTGGATGACCAAGATTGGTTAAAAACCCTAATTGGACAGGAATGAGCCTAGAGAGGACGAAAATTACCTAATTGTTCATCCAATGACACAAACACACCTATTGGATGCACAAGATTGGTTAAAAACCATAATTGGACAAGAATAAGCCTAGAGAGGAAAAAAAATGACCTAAATGTTAATCCAATGACACAAACACACCTATTGGATGGACAACATTGGTTTAAAACCCTAATTGGACAAGAATAAGCCTAGAGAGGAAGAAAATGACCTAAATGTTAATCCAATGACACAAATGAATTTATAAGATGCACCAGATTGGTTAAAAACCCTAATTCGACAAGAATAAGCCTGGGAAGGACGAAAATGACATAAATGTTAATCCAATGACACAAACACACCTATTAGATGCACCAGATTGGTTAAAAACCCTAATTCGACAAGAATAAGCCCAGGGAGGACGGAAATGACCTAAATGTTAATCCAATGACACAAACACTCCTATCGGATGCAAAAGATTGGTTAAAAACCCTAATTGCATAAGAATAAGCCTAGGGTGGTCGAAAATGACCTAATTGTTCATCCAATGACACAAACACCCCTATTGGATGCACAAGATTGGTTAAAAACCCTAAATGGACAAGAATAAGCCTAAGTAGGACGAAAATGACCTAAATGTTCATCCAATTAAACAAACACACCCATTGGGGGTACAAGACTGGTTATAACCCAAATTGGACAAGAATAAGACTAGAGAGGAAGAAAATGACCTAAATGTTAATCCAATGACACAAATGAATTTTTTGGATGCACCAGATTGGTTAAAAACCCTAATTCGACAAGAATATGCCTGGGGAGGACCAAAATGACCTAAATGTTAATCCAATGACACAAACACACCTATTGGATGCACAAATTGGTTTAAAACCCTAATGGGACAAGAATAAGCCTAGGGAGCACGAAAATGACCTAAATGTTCATCAAATGACACAAACACACCTATTGGATGACCAAGATTGGTTAAAAACCCTAATTGGACAGGAATGAGCCTAGAGAGGACGAAAATTACCTAATTGTTCATCCAATGACACAAACACACCAATTGGATGCACAAAATTGGTTAAAAACCATAATTGGACAAGAATAAGCCTAGAGAGGAAAAAAATGACCTAAATGTTAATCCGATGACACAAACACACCTATTGGATGGACAACATTGGTTTAAAACCCTAATTGGACAAGAATAAGCCTAGGGAAGACGAAAATAACCTACATGTTCATCCAATGACACAAACACTTCTATTGGATACACAAGATTGGTTAAAAATTTTAATAGGACAAGAATAAGTCTAGAGAGGACGAAAATGACCTAAATGTTAATCCAATGACATAAATGAGTTTATTGGATGCACAAGATTGGTTAAAAACCCTAATAGGACAAGAAAAAGCCTAGAGAGGACGAAAATGACCTAAATGTTAATCCAATGACACAAACACACCTAATGGATGCACAAGATCGGTTTAAAACCCTAATTGGACAAGAATAAGCCAAGAGAGGATGAAAATGACCTAAATGTTAATCCAATGACACAAATGAATTTATTAGATGCACCAGATTGGTTAAAAACCCTAATACGACAAGAATAAGCCCCGGGAGGACGAAAATGACCTAAATGTTAATCCAATGACACAAACACTCCAATCGGATGCACAAGATTGGTTAAAAATCCTAATTGGACAACAATAAGCCTAGGGAGGACGAAAATGACCTAATTATTCATCCATTGACACAAATGAATTTATTGGATGCACCAGATTGGTTAAAAACCCTAATTCGACAAGAATAACCCTGGGGAGAGCGAAAATGACCTAAATGTTAATCCAATGACACAAACACTCCTATTGGATGCACAAGATTGGTTTAAAAATCTACTGGGACAAGAATAAGCCTAGGAAGGACGAAAATGACCTAAATGTTCATCCAATGACTCAAACACACCTATTGGATTCACAAGATTGGTTAAAAACCCTAATTGGACAAGAATAAGCCTTGGGAGGACGAAAATGGCCTAATTATTCATCCAATGACACAAACACACCTATTGGATGCACAAGATTGGGGAAAAGCCCTAATTGGACAAGAATAACCCTAGAGAGGAAAAAAATGACCTAAATGTTAATCCAATGACAGAAACACACCTATTGGATGCACAACATTGGTTTAAAACCCTAATAGGACAAGAATAAGCCTAGGGAGGACGGAAGTGACCTAGTTGTTTATCCAATGACGAAAACATACCTATTGGATGCACAAGATTGGTTAAAAACACGAATTGGACAAGAATAAGCTAATGGAGGATAAAAATTACATAAATGTTCATCCAATGACACAAACACACCTATCGGAT
This sequence comes from Cicer bijugum, assembly GCA_037974875.1. Lineage (NCBI taxonomy): Eukaryota > Viridiplantae > Streptophyta > Magnoliopsida > Fabales > Fabaceae > Cicer > Cicer bijugum. The sequence goes on from JBBPBT010001074.1 coordinate 42,026, forward strand.
GCACAAGATTGGTTAAAAACCATAATTGGACAAGAATAAGCCTGGCGAGGACGAAAATGACCTAATTGTTAATACAATGACACAAACACACTTATTGGATGACCAAGATTGGTTAAAAACCCTAATTGGACAAGAATAAGCCTAGAGAGGACGAAAATGACCTAAATGTTAATCCAATGACACAAATGAGTTTATTGGATGCACAAGATTGGTTAAAAACCCTAACAGGACAAGAAAAAGCCTAGAGAGGACGAAAATGACCTAAATGTTAATCCAATGACACAAACACACCTATTGGATGCACAAGATTGGTTTAAAACCCTAATGGGACAAGAATAAAACTAGGGAGGACGAAAATGACCTAAATGTTCATACAATGTCACAAACACACCTATTGGATGCACAAGATTGGTTAAAAACCCTAATTGGACAAGAATAAGCATGGAGAGGACGAAAATGGCCGATATGTTAATCCAATGACATAAATGAATTTATTGGATGCACAAGATTGGTTATAAACCCTAATAGGACAAGAATAAGCCTAGAGAGGACGAAAATGACCTAACTGTTAATCCAATGACACAAACACACCTATTGGAAGCATAAGATTGGTTTAAAATTCTAATGGGACAAGAATAAGCATAGGGAGGACGACAATGACCTAAATGTTCATCCAATGACACAAACACACCTATTGGTTGCACAAGATTGGTTAAAAACCCTAATTGGACAAGAATAAGCCTGGGGAGGACGAAAATGACCTAATTATTCATCCAATGACACAAACACACCTATTGGATGCACAAGATTGGTTAAAATCCTTAATTGGACAAGAATAAGCCTAGAGACGAAAAGAATGACCTAAATGTTAATCCAATGACACAAACACACCTATTGGATGCACAAGATTGGTTAAAAACCCTAATTGGACAAGAATAAGCCTAGAGAGGACGAAAATGACCTAAATGTTAATCCAATGACACAAATGAATTTATTGGATGCACAAGATTGGTTAAAAACCCTAATTGGACAAGAATAAGCCTAGAGAGGACGAAAATTACCTAAATGTTAATCCATTGACACAAACACACCTATTGGATGCACAAGATTGGTTTAAAACCCTAATGGGACAAGATTAAGCCTAAGGAGGACGAAAATGACCTAAATGTTCATCCAATGACACAAACACATCTATTGGATGCACATGATTGGTTAAAAACCCTAATTGGACAAGAATAAGCATGGGGAGGACGAAAATGACCTAATTATTCATCCAATGACACAAATACACCTATTGGATGCATAAGATTGGTTAAAAACCCTAGTTGGACAAGAATAAGCCTAGGGAGGACGAAAATGACCTAATTGTTCATCCAATGACACAAACACACCTATCGGATGCACAAGATTGGTTAAAAACCCTAATTGGACAAGAATAAGCCTAGAGAGGACGAAAATGACCTAAATGTTAATACAATGACACAAATGAACTTATTGGATGCACAAGATTGATTAAAAACCCTAATTGCATAAGAATAAGCCTAGGGAGGACAAAAATGACCTAATTGTTCATCCAATGACACAAACACACCTATTGGATGCACAAGATTGGTTTAAAACCCTAATTGGACAAGAATAAGCCTAGGGAGGAGGAAAATGACCTAAATGTTCATCCAATGACACAGACACTTCTACTGGATACACAAGATTGGTTAAAATCCCTAATTGGACAACAATAAGCCTAGGGAGGACGAAAATGACCTAATTGTTCATCCAATGACGAAAACATACCTATTGGATGCACAAGATTGGTTAAAAACCATAATTGCATAAGAATAAGCCTAGGGAGGAAGAATATGACCTAATTGTTCTTCCAATGACACAAACGCACCTATTGGATGCACAAGATTGGTTAAAAACCATAATTGGACAAGAATATGCCTAAGGAGGACATAAATGACCTAAATGTTCATCCAATGACACAAACACACCCATTGGGGGCACAATATTGGTTAAAAACTCGAATTGGACAAGAATAAACCTAGAGAGGAAGAAAATGACCTAAATGTTAATCCAATGACACAAATGAATTTATTTGATGCACCAGATTGGTTAAAAACCCTAATTCCACAAGAATAAGCCTGGGGAGAGCGAAAATGACCTAACTGTTAAACCAATGACACAAACACTCCTATTGGATGCACAAGATTGGTTTAAAACTCTATTGGGACAAGAATAAGCCTAGGAAGGACGAAAATGACCTAAATGTTCATCCAATGACACAAACACACCTATTGGATGCACAAGATTGGTTAAAAACCCTAATTGGATAAGAATAAGCCTTGGGAGGACGAAAATGACCTAATTATTCATGCAATGACACAAACACACCTATTGGATGCACAAGATTGGTTAAAAACCCTAATTGGACAAGAATAAACCTTGAGAGGAAAAAAAAATGACCTAAATGTTAATCCAATGACAGAAACACACCTATTGGATGCACAACATTGGTTTAAAGCCCTAATAGGACAACAATAAGCCTAGGGAGGACGGAAATGACCTATTTGTTTATCCAATGACGAAAACATACCTATTGGATGCACAAGATTGGTTAAAAACATTAATTGGACAAGAATAAGCCAATGGAGGACAAAATGACATAAATGTTCATCCAATGACACAAACACACCTATCGGATGCACAAGATTGGTTAAAAACCCTAATTGGACAAGAATAAGCCTAGAGAGGACGAAAATGACCTAAATGTTAATACAATGACAAATATGAATTTATTGGATGCACCAGATTGGTTAAAAACCTTAATTCGACAAGAATAAGCCTGGGGAGGAAGAAAATGACATAAATGTTAATCCAATGACACAAACACACCTATTGGATTCACAAGATTGGTTAAAAACCCTAATTGGACAAGAATAAGCCTAGGGAGGACGGAAATGACCTATTTGTTTATCCAATGACGAAAACATACCTAATTATTCATCCAATGACACAAACACACCTATTGGATGCACAAGAATGGTTAAAAACACTAATTGGAAAAGAATAAGCCAATGGAGGACAAAAATGACATAAATGTTCATCCAACGACACAAACACACCTATCGGATGCACAAGATTGGTTAAAAACCCTAATTGGACAAGAGTAAGCCTAGAGAGGATAAAAATGACCTAAATGTTAATACAATGACAAATATGAATTTATTGGATGCACCAGATTGGTTAAAAACCCTAATTAGACAAGAATAAGTCTGGGGAGGACGAAAATCACCTAATTATTCATCCAATGACACAAACACACCTATTGGATGACCAAGATTGGTTAAAAACCCTAATTGGACAAGAATGAGCCTGGGGAGGACGAAAATGACCTAATTACTCATCCAATGACACAAACACACCTATTGGATGCACAACATTGGTTTAAAAACCTAATAGGACAAGAATAAGCCTAGGGAGGACGGAAATGACCTATTTGTTTATCCAATGACGAAATCACCTAATTATTCATCCAATGACACAAACACACCTATTGGATGCACAAGAATGGTTAAAAATACTAATTGGAAAAGAATAAGCCAATGGAGGACAAAAATGACATAAACGTTCATCCAATGACACAAACACACCTATCGGATGCACAAGATTGGTTAAAAACCCTAATTGGACAAGATTAAGCCTAGAGAGGACGAAAATGACCTAAATGTAAATACAATGACAAATATGAATTTATTGGATGCACCAGATTGGTTAAAAACCCTAATTCGACAAGAATAAGCCTGGGGAGGACGAAAATGACCTAAATGTTAATCCAATGACACAAATGAATTTATTGGATGCACAAGATTGGTTAAAAACCCTAATTGGACAAGAATAAGCCTAGAAAGGACGAAAATTACCTAAATGTTAATCCATTGACACAAACACACCTATTGGATGCACAAGATTGGTTTAAAACCCTAATGGGACAAGATTAAGCCTAAGGAGGACGAAAATGACCTAAATGTTCATCCGATGACACAAACACATCTATTGGATGCACAAGATTGGTTAAAAACCATAATTGGACAAGAATAAGCATGGGGAGGACGAAAACGACCTAATTATTCATCCAATGACACAAATACACCTATTGGATGCACAAGATTGGTTAAAAACCCTAGTTGGACAAGAATAAGCCTAGGGAGGACGAAAGTGACCTAATTGTTCATCCAATGACACAAACACACCTATCGGATGCACAAGATTGGTTAAAAACCCTAATTGGACAAGAATAAGCCTCGAGAGGACGAAAATGACCTAAATGTTAAAACAATGACACAAATGAACTTATTGGATGCACAAGATTGATTAAAAACTCTAATTGCATAAGAATAAGCCTAGGGAGGACGAAAATCACCTAATTGTTCATCCAATGACACAAACACTTCTATTGGATGCACAAGATTGGTTTAAAACCCTAATTGGACAAGAATAAGCCTAGGGAGGACGAAAATGACCTAAATGTTCATCCAATGACACAAACACTTCTATTGGATACACAAGATTGGTTAAAATCCCTAATTGGACAACAATAAGCCTAGGGAGGACGAAAATGACCAAATTGTTCATCCAACGACGAAAACATACCTATTGGATGCACAAGATTGGTTAAAAACCATAATTGCATAAGTATAAGCCTAGGGAGGACGAAAATGACCTAATTGTTCTTCCAACGACACAAACGCAACTATTGGAAGCACAAGATTGGTTAAAAACCCTAATTGGACAAGAATATGCCTAAGGAGGACGAAAATGACCTAAATGTTCATCCAATGACACAAAAACACCCATTGGGGGCACAATATTGGTTAAAAACCCGAATTGGACAAGAATAAACCTAGAGAGGAAGAAAATGACCTAAATGTTAATCCAATGACACAAATGAATTTATTGGATGCACCAGATTGGTTAAAAACCCTAATTCGACAAGAATAAGCCTGGGGAGATCGAAAATGACCTAAATGTTAATCCAATGACAGAAACACTCCTATTGGATGCACAAGATTGGTTTAAAACTCTAATGGGACAAGAATAAGCCAAGGGAGGACGAAAATGACCTAAATGTTCATCCAATGACACAAACACACCTATTGGATGCACAAGATTGGTTAAAAACCCTAATTGGACAAGAATAAGCCTAGAGAGGACGAAAATGACCTAATTATTCATGCAATGACACAAACACACCTATTGGATGCACAAGATTGGTTAAAAACCCTAATTGGACAAGAATAACCCTGGAGAGGAAAAAACAATGACCTAAATGTTAATCCAATGACAGAAACACACCTATTGGATGCACAACATTGGTTTAAAACCCTAATAGGACAAGAATAAGCCTAAGTAGGACGGAAATGACCTATTTGTTTATCCAATGACGAAAACATACCTATTGGATGCACAAGATTGGTTAAAAACACAAATTCGACAAGAATAAGCCTGGGGAGGACGAAAATGACCTAAATGTTAATCCAATGACACAAATGAATTTATTGGACGAACAAGATTGGTTAAAAACCCTAATTGGACAAGAATAAGCCTAGAAAGGACGAAAATTACCTAAATGTTAATCCATTGACACAAACACACCTATTGGATGCACAAGATTGGTTTAAAACCCTAATGGGACAAGATTAAGCCTAAGGAGGACGAAAATGACCTAAATGTTCATCCAATGACACAAACACATCTATTGGATGCACAAGATTGGTTAAAAACCCTTATTGGACAAGAATAAGCATGGGGAGGACGAAAACGACCTAATAATTCATCCAATGACACAAACACACCCATTGGATGCACAAGATAGGTTAAAAACCCTAATTGGACAAGAATAAGCATGGGGAGGATGAAAATGACCAAATTGTTAATCCAATGACACAAACACACCTATCGAATGCACAAGATTGGTTAAAAACCCTAATTGGACAAGAATAAGCCTAGAGAGGACGAAAATGACCTAAATGTTAATACAATGACACAAATAAACTTATTGGATGCACAAGATTGATTAAAAACTCTAATTGCATAAGAATAAGCCTAGGGAGGATGAAAATCACCTAATTGTTCATCCAATGACACAAACACACCTATTGGATGCACAAGATTGGTTTAAAACCCTAATTGGACAAGAATAAGCCTAGGTAGGACGAAAATGACCTAAATGTTCATCCAATGACACAAACAAATCTATTGGACGCACAAGATTGGTTAAAAACCCTTATTGGACAAGAATAAGCATGGGGAGGACGAAAACGACCTAATTATTCATCCAATGACACAAATACACCTATTGGATGCACAAGATTGGTTAAAAACCCTAGTTGGACAAGAATAAGCCTAGGGAGGACGAAAATGACCTAATTGTTCATCCAATGACACAAACACACCTATCGGATGCACAAGATTGGTTAAAAACCCTAATGGGACAAGAATAAGCCTCGAGAGGACGAAAATGACCTAAATGTTAATCCAATGACACAAATGAATTTATTGGATGCACAAGATTGGTTAAAAACCCTAATTGGACAAGAATAAGCCTAGAAAGGACGAAAATTACCTAAATGTTAATCCATTGACACAAACACACCTATTGGATGCACAAGATTGGTTTAAAACCCTAATGGGACAAGATTAAGCCTAAGGAGGACGAAAATGACCTAAATGTTCATCCAATGACACAAACACATCTATTGGATGCACAAGATTGGTTAAAAACCCTTATTGGACAAGAATAAGCATGGGGAGGACGAAAACGACCTAATAATTCATCCAATGACACAAATACACCTATTGGATGCACAAGATTGGTTAAAAACCCTAGTTGGACAAGAATAAGCCTAGGGAGGACAAAAATGACCTAATTGTTAATCCAATGACACAAACACACCTATCGGATGCACAAGATTGGTTAAAAACCCTAATTGGACAAGAATAAGCCTAGAGAGGACGAAAATGACCTAAATGTTAATACAATGACACAAATGAACTTATTGGATGCACAAGATTGATTAAAAACTCTAATTGCATAAGAATAACCCTAGGGAGGATGAAAATCACCTAATTGTTCATCCAATGACACAAACACACCTATTGGATGCACAAGATTGGTTTAAAACCCTAATTGGACAAGAATAAGCCTAGGGAAGACGAAAATGACCTAAATGTTCATCCAATGACACAAACACATCTATTGGATGCACAAGATTGGTTAAAAACCCTTATTGGACAAGAATAAGCATGGGGAGGACGAAAACGACCTAATTATTCATCCAATGACACAAATACACCTATTGGATGCACAAGATTGGTTAAAAACCCTAGTTGGACAAGAATAAGCCTAGGGAGGACGAAAATGACCTAATTGTTCATCCAATGACACAAACACACCTATCGGATGCACAAGATTGGTTAAAAACCCTAATTGGACAAGAATAAGCCTCGAGAGGACGAAAATGACCTAAATGTTAATACAATGACACAAATGAACTTATTGGATGCACAAGATTGATTAAAAACTCTAATTGCATAAGAATAAGCCTAGGGAGGACGAAAATCACCTAATTGTTCATCCAATGACACAAACACACCTATTGGATGCACAAGATTGGTTTAAAACCCTAATTGGACAAGAATAAGCCTAGGGAGGACGAAAATGACCTAAATGTTCATCCAATGACACAAACACTTCTATTGGATACACAAGATTGGTTAAAATCCCTAATTGGACAAGAATAAGCCTAGAGAGGACGAAATTGACCTAAATGTTAATACAATGACAAATATGAATTTATTGGATGCACCAGATTGGTTAAAAACCCTAATTCGACAAGAATAAGCCTGGGGAGGACGAAAATGACCTAAATGTTCATCCAATGACACAAACACACCTATTGGATTCACAAGATTGGTTAAAAACCCTAATTGGACAAGAATAAGCCTGGGGAGGACGAAAATGACCTAATTATTCATCCAATGACACAAACACACCTATTGGATGCACAACATTGGTTTAAAACCCTAATAGGACAAGAATAAGCCTAGGGAGGACGGAAATGACCTATTTGTTTATCCAATGACGAAAACATACCTATTGGATGCACAAGATTGGTTAAAAACACAAATTGGACAACAATAAGCCAATGGAGGACAAAAATGACATAAATGTTCATCCAATGACACAAACACCTATCAGATTCACAAGACTGGTTAAAAACCATAATTGGACAAGAATAAGCCTAGAGAGGACGAAAATGACCTAAATGTTAATACAATGACACAAATGAACTTATTGGATGCACAAGATTGATTAAAAACCCTAATTGCATAAGAATAAGCCTAGGGAGGACGAAAATGACCTAATTGTTCATCCAATGACACAAACACACCTATTGGATGCACAAGATTGGTTTAAAACCCTAATTGGACAGAATAAGCCTAGGGAGGACGGAAATGACCTAAATGTTCATCCAATGACACAAACACTTCTCTTGGATACACAAGATTGGTTAAAAGACCTAATTGGACAAGAATAAGCCTGGGGAGGACGAAAATGACCTAATTATTCATCCAATGACACAAACACACCTATTGGATACACAACATTGGTTTAAAAACCTAATAGGACAAGAATAAGCCTAGGGAGGACGGAAATGACCTATTTGTTTATCCAATGACGAAAACATACCTATTGGATGCACAAGAATGGTTAAAAACACTAATTGGAAAATAATAAGCCAATGGAGGACAAAAATGACATAAATGTTCATCCAATGACACAAACACACCTATCGGATGCACAAGATTGGTTAAAAACCCTAATTGGACAAGATTAAGCCTAGAGAGGACGAAAATGACCTAAATGTTAATACAATGACAAATATGAATTTATTGGATGCACCTGATTGGTTAGAAACCCTAATTAGACAAGAATAAGCCTGGGGAGGACGAAAATGACCTAAATGTTAATCCAATGACACAAACACTCCTATTGGATGAACAAGATTGGTTTAAAACTCTAATGGGACAAGAATAAGCTTAGGGAGGACGAAAATGACCTAAATGTTCGTCCAATGACACAAACACACCCATTGGATGCACAAGATAGGTTAAAAACCCTAATTGGACAAGAATAAGCATGGGGAGGATGAAAATGACCTAATTATTCATCCAATGACACAAACACACCTATTGGATGCACAAGATTGGTTAAAAACCCTAATTGGACAAGAATAACCATCGAGAGGCAAAAAATGACCTAAATGTTAATCCAATGACAGAAACACACCTATTGGATGCACAACATCGGTTTAAAACCCTAATAGGACAAGAATAAGACTAGGGAGGACGACAATGACGTATTTGTTTATCCAATGACGAAAACATACCTATTGGATGCACAAGATTGGTTAAAAACACTAATTGGACAAGAATAAGCCAATGGAGGACAAAATGACATAAATGTTTATCCAATGACACAAACACACCTATCGGATGCACAAGATTGGTTAAAAACCCTAATTGGACAAGAATAAGCATAGAGAGGATGAAAATGACCTAAATGATAATACAATGACAAATATGAATTTATTGGATGCACCAGATTGGTTAAAAACCCTAATTCGACAAGAATAAGCCTGGGGAGGACGAAAATGACCTAAATGTTAATACAATGACACAAATGAATTTAGTGGATGCACAAGATTGGTTAAAAACCCTAATTAGACTAGAATAAGCCTAGAAAGGACGAAAATTACCTAAATGTTAATCCATTGACACACACACACCTATTGGATGCACAAGATTGGTTTAAAACCCTAATGGGACCAGATTAAGCCAAAGGAGGATGAAAATGACCTAAATGTTCATCCAATGACACAAACACATCTATTGGATGCACAAGATTGGTTAAAAACCCTTATTGGACAAGAATAAGCATGGGGAGGACGAAAACGACCTAATTATTCATCCAATGACACAAATACACCTATTGGATGCACAAGATTGGTTAAAAACCCTAGTTGGACAAGAATAAGCCTAGGGAGGACAAAAATGACCTAATTGTTAATCCAATGACACAAACACACCTATCGGATGCACAAGATTGGTTTAAAACCCTAATTGGACAAGAATAAGCCTAGAGAGGACGAAAATGACCTAAATGTTAATACAATGACACAAATGAACTTATTGGATGCACAAGATTGATTAAAAACTCTAATTGCATAAGAATAAGCCTAGGGAGGATGAAAATCACCTAATTGTTCATCCAATGACACAAACACACCTATTGGATGCACAAGATTTGTTTAGATCCCTAATTGGACAAGAATAAGCTTAGGGAGGACGAAAATGACCTAAATGTTCATCCAATGACACAAACACTTCTATTGGATACAAAAGATTGGTTAAAATCCCTAATTGGACAACAATAAGCCTAGGGAGGACGAAAATGACCAAATTGTTCATCCAATGACGAAAACATACCTATTGGGTGCACAAGATTGGTTAAAAACCATAATTGCATAAGAATAAGCCTAGGGAGGACGAAAATGACCTAATTGTTCTTCCAATGACACAAACGCAACTATTGGAAGCACAAGATTGGTTAAAAACCCTAATTGGACAAGAATATGCCTAAGGAGGACAAAAATGACCTAAATGTTCATCCAATGACACAAACACACCCATTGGGGGCACAATATTGGTTAAAAACCCGAATTGGACAAGAATAAACCTAGAGAGGAAGAAAATTGCCTAAATGTTAATCCAATGACACAAATGAATTTATTGGATGCACCAGATTGGTTAAAAACCCTAATTCGACAAGAATAAGCCTGGGGAGAGCGAAAATGACCTAAATGTTAATCCAATGACACAAACACTCCTATTGGATGCACAAGATTGGTTTAAAACTCTAATGGGACAAGAATAAGCCTAGGGAGGACAAAAATGACCTAAATGTTCATCCAATGACACAAACACACCTATTGGATGCACAAGATTGGTTAAAAACCCTAATTGGACAAGAGTAAGCCTTGGGAGGACATAAATGACCTAATTATTCATGCAATGACACAAACACACCTATTGGATGCACAAGATTGGTTAAAAACCCTAATTGGACAAGAATAACCCTGGAGAGGAAAAAACAATGACCTAAATGTTAATCCAATGACAGAAACACACCTATTGGATGCACAACATTGGTTTAAATCCCTAATAGGACAAGAATAAGCCTAGGGAGGACGGAAATGACCTATTTGTTTATCCAATGACGAAAACATACCTATTGGATGCACAAGATTGGTTAAAAACACAAATTGGACAAGAATAAGCCAATGGAGGACAAAAATGACATAAATGTTCATCCAATGACACAATCACCTATCAGATTCACAAGATTTATTAAAAACCCTAATTGGACAAGAATAAGCCTAGAGAGGACGAAAATGACCTAAATGTTAATACAATGACACAAATGAACTTATTGGATGCACAAGATTGATTAAAAACCCTAATTGCATAAGAATAAGCCTAGGGAGGACGAAAATGACCTAATTGTTCATCCAATGACACAAACACACCTATTGGATGCACAAGATTGGTTTAAAACCCTAATTGGACAAGAATAAGCCTAGGGAGGACGAAAATGACCTAAATGTTCATCCAATGACACAATCACACCTATTGGATGCACAAGATTGGTTAAAAACCCTAATTGGACAAGAATAAGCCTTGGGAGGACGAAAATGACCTAATTATTCATCCAATGACACAAACACACCTATTGGATGGAAAAGATTGGTTAAAAACACTAGTTGGACAAGAATAAGCCTAGGGAGGACAAAAATGACCTAATTGTTCATCCAATGACACAAACACACCTATCGGATGCACAAGATTGGTTAAAAACCCTACTTGGACAAGAATAAGCCTAGAGAGGACGAAAATGACCTAAATGTTAATACAATGACACAAATGAACTTATTGGATGCACATGATTGTCTAAAAACCCTAATTGCATAAGAATAAGCCTAGGGAGGACGAAAATGACCTAATTGTTCATCCAATGACACAAACACACCTATTGGATGCACAAGATTGGTTTAAAACCCTAATTGGACAAGAATAAGCCTAGGGAGGACGAAAATGACCTAAATATTCATCCAATGACACAAACACTTCTATTGGATACAAAAGATAGGTTAAAATCCCTAATTGGACAACAACAAGCCTAGGGACGACGAAAATGACCTAATTGTTCATCCAATGACACAATCACACCTATTGGATGCACAAGATTGGTTAAAAACCCTAATCGGACAAGAATAAGCCTTGGGAGGACGAAAATGACCAAATTATTCATCCAATGACACAAACACACCTATTGGATGGAAAAGATTGGTTAAAAAACCTAGTTGGACAAGAATAAGCCTAGGGAGGACGAAAATGACCTAATTTTTCATCCTAAGACACAAACACACCTACCGGATGCACAAGATTGGTTAAAAACCCTAATTGGATAAGAATAACCCTAGAGAGGACGAAAATGACCTAAATGTTAATACAATGACACAAATGAACTTATTGGATGCACATGATTGTCTAAAAACCCTAATTGCATAAGAATAAGCCTAGGGAGGACGAAAATGACCTAATTGTTCATCCAATGACACAAACACACCTATTGGATGCACAAGATTGGTTTAAAACCCTAATTGGACAAGATTAAGCCTTGGGAGGACGAAAATGACCTAATTATTCATCCAATGACCAAAACAAACCTATTGGATGCACAAGATTGGTTAAAAACCCTAGTTGGACAAGAATACGCCTAAGGAGGACGAAAATGACCTAAATGTTCATCCAATGACACAATCACACCTATTGGATGCACAAGATTGGTTAAAAACCCTAATTGGACAAGAATAAGACTTGGGAGGACGAAAATGACCAAATTATTCATCCAATGACACAAACACACCTATTGGATGGAAAAGATTGGTTAAAAAACCTAGTTGGACAAGAATAAGCCTAGGGAGGACGAAAATGACCTAATTTTTCATCCAATGACACAAACACACCTATCGGATGCACAAGATTGGTTAAAAATCCTAATTGGACAAGAATAAGCCTAGAGAGGACGAAAATGACCTGAATGTTAATACAATGACACAAATGAACTTATTGGATGCACACGATTGTCTAAAAACCCTAATTGCATAAGAATAAGCCTAGGGAGGACGAAAATGACCTAATTGTTCATCCAATGACACAAACACACCTATTGGATGCACAAGATTGGTTTAAAACCCTAATTGGACAAGAATAAGCCTAGGGAGGACGAAAATGACCTAAATGTTCATCCAATGACACAAACACTTCTCTTGGATACACAAGATTGGTTAAAATCCCTAATTGGACAACAATAAGCCTAGGGTGGACGAAAATGACCTAATTGTTCATCCAATGACGAAAACATACCTATTGGATGCACAAGATTGGTTAAAAACCATAATTGTATAAGAATAAGCCTAGGGAGGACGAAAATGACCTAATTGTTCTTGCAATGACACAAACGCACCTATTGGATGCACAAGATTGGTTAATAACCCTAATTGGACAAGAATATGCCTTAGGAGGACCAAAATGACCTAAATGTTCATCCAATGACACAAACACACCCATTGGGGGCACAATATTGGTTAAAAACCCGAATTGGACAAGAATAAACCTAGAGAGGAAGAAAATGACCTAAATGTTAATCCAATGACACAAATGAATTAATTGGATGCACCAGATTGGTTAAAAACCCTAATTCCACAAGAATAAGCCTGGGGAGAGCGAAAATGACCTAAATGTTAATCCAATGACACAAACACTCCTATTGGATGCACAAGATTGGTTTAAAACTCTAATGGGACAAGAATAAGCCTAGGGAGGACAAAAATGACCTAAATGTTCATCCAATGACACAAACACACCTATTGGATGCACAAGATTGGTTAAAAACCCTAATTGGACAAGAGTAAGCCTTGGGAGGACGAAAATGACCTAATTATTCATGCAATGACACAAACACACCTATTGGATGCACAAGATTGGTTAAAAACCCTAATTGGACAAGAATAACCCTGGAGAGGAAAAAACAATGACCTAAATGTTAATCCAATGACAGAAACACACCTATTGGATGCACAACATTGGTTTAAAACCCTAATAGGACAAGAATAAGCCTAGGGAGGACGGAAATGACCTATTTGTTTATCCAATGACGAAAATATACCTATCGGATGCACAAGATTGGTTAAAAACACTAATTGGACAAGAATAAGCCAATGGAGGACAAAAATGTCAAAAATGTTCATCCAATGACACAAACACACCTATCGGATGCACAAGATTGGTTTAAAACCCTAATTGGACAAGAATAAGCCTAGAGAGGACGAAAATGACCTAAATATTAATACAATGACAAATATGAATTTATTGGATGCACCAGATTAGTTAAAAACCCTAATTCGACAAGAATAAGCCTGGGGAGGACGAAAATGACCTAATTGTTAATCCAATGACACAAACACTCCTATTGGATGAACAAGATTGGTTTAAAACTCTAATGGGACAAGAATAAGCTTATGGAGGACGAAAATGACCTAAATGTTCGTGCAATGACACAAACACACCTATTGGATGCACAAGATAGGTTAAAAACCCTAATTGGACAAGAATAAGCATGGGGAGGACGAAAATGACCTAATTATTCATCCAATGACACAAACACACCTATTGGATGCACAAGATTGGTTAAAAACCCTAATTGGACAAGAATAACCCTCGAGAGGCAAAAAATGACCTAAATGTTAATCCAATGACAGAAACACAACTATTGGATGCACAACATTGGTTTAAAACCCTAATACGACAAGAATAAGCCTAGGGAGGACGACAATGACGTATTTGTTTATCCAATGACGAAAACATTCCTATTGGATGCGCAAGATTGGTTAAAAAAACTAATTGGACAAGAATCAGCCAATGGAGGACAAAATGACATAAATGTTCATCCAATGAGACAAACGCACCTATTGGATGCACAAGATTGGTTAATAACCCTAATTGGACAAGAATATGCCTTAGGAGGACGAAAATGACCTAAATGTTAATACAATGACAAATATGAATTTATTGGATGCACCAGATTGGTTAAAAACCCTAATTCGACAAGAATAAGCCTGGGGAGGACGAAAATGACCTAAATGTTCATCCAATGACACAAACACACCTATTGGATTCACAAGATTGGTTAAAAACCCTAATTGGACAAGAATAAGCCTGGGGAGGACGAAAATGACCTAATTATTCATCCAATGACACAAACACACCTATTGGATGACCAAGATTGGTTAAAAACCCTAATTGGACAAGAATGAGCCTGTGGAGGACGAAAATGACCTAATTATTCATCCAATGACACAAACACACCTATTGGATACACAACATTGGTTTAAAACCCTAATAGGACAAGAATAAGCCTAGGGAGGACGGAAATGACCTATTTGTTTATCCAATGACGAAAACATACCTTTTGGATGCACAAGAATGGTTAAAAACACTAATTGGACAAGAATAAGCCTATGGAGGACAAAAATGACATAAATGTTCATCCAATGACACAAACACACCTATCGGATGCACAAGATTGGTTAAAAACCCTAATTGGACAAGAATAAGCTTAGAGAGGACGAAAATGACCTAAATGTTAATACAATGACAAATATGAATTTATTGGATGCACCAGATTGCTTAAAAACCCTAATTCGACAAGAATAAGCCTGGGGAGAGCGTAAATGACCTAAATGTTAATCCAATGACACAAACACTCCTATTGGATGCACAAGATTGGTTTAAAACTCTAATGGGACAAGAATAAGCCTAGGGAAAACGAAAATGACCTAAATGTTCATCCAATGACACAAACACACCTATTGGATGCACAAGATTGGTTAAAAACCCTAATTGGACAAGAATAAGCCTTGGGAGGACGAAAATCGCCTAATTATTCATGCAATGACACAAACACACCTATTGGATGCACAAGATTGGTTAAAAACCCTAATTGGACAAGAATAACCCTGGAGAGGAAAAAAAATGACCTAAATGTTAATCCAATGACACAAACACACCTATTGGATGCACAACATTGGTTTAAAACCCTAATAGGACCAGAATAAGCCTAGGGAGGACGAAAATGACCTATTTGTTTATCCAATGACGAAAATATACCTATTGGATGCACAAGATTGGTTAAGAACACTAATTGGACAAGAATAAGCCAATGGAGGACAAAAATGACATAAATGTTCATCCAATGACACAAACACACCTATCGGATGCACAAGATTGGTTAAAAACCCTAATTGGACAAGAATAAGCCTAGAGAGGACGAAAATGTCCTAAATGTTAATACAATGACAAATATGAATTTATTGGATGCACCAGATTGGTTAAAAACCCTAATTCGACAAGAATAAGCCTGGGGAGGACGAAAAATGACCTAAATGTTAATCTAATGACACAAACACTCCTATTGGATGATCAAGATTGGTTTAAAACTCTAATGGGACGAGAATAAGCTTAGGGAGGACGAAAATGACCTAAATGTTAGTCCAATGACACAAACACACCTATTGGATGCACAAGATAGGTTAAAAACCCTAATTGGACAAGAATAAGCATGGGGAGGACGAAAATGACCTAATTATTCATCTAATGACACAAACACACCTATTGGATGCACAAGATTGGTTAAAAACCCTAATTGGACAAGAATAACCCTCGAGAGGCAAAAAATGACCTAAATGTTAATCCAATGACAGAAACACACCTATTGGATGCACAACATTGGTTTAAAACCCTAATAGGACAAGAATAAGCCTAGGGAGGACGGAAATGACGTATTTGTTTATCCAATGACGAAAACATACCTATTGGATGCACAAGATTGGTTAAAAACACTAATTGGACAACAATAAGCCAATGGAGGACAAAATGACATAAATGTTCATCCAATGACACAAACACACCTATCAGATGCACAAGATTGGTTAAAAACCCTAATTGGACAAGAATATGCCTAGAGAGGACGAAAATGACCTAAATGTTAATACAATGACAAATATGAATTTATTGGATGCACCAGATTGGTTAAAAACCCTAATTCGACAAGAATAAGCCTGGGGAGGACGAAAATGACCTAAATGTTCATCCAATGACACAAACACACCTATTGGATTCACAAGATTGGTTAAAAACCCTAATTGGACAAGAATATGCCGAAGGAGGACCAAAATGACCTAAATGTTCATCCAATGACACCAATAGACCCATTGGGTGCAAAAGATTGGTTAAAAACCCAAATTGGACAAGAATAACCCTAGAGAGGAAGAAAATGACCTAAATGTTATTCCAATGACACAAATGAATTTATTGGATGCACCAGATTGGTTAAAAAGCCTAATTCGACAAGAATAAGCCTGGGGAGAGCGAAAATGACCTAAATGTAAATCCAATGACACAAACACTCCTATTGGATGCACAAGATTGGTTTAAAACTCTAATGGGACAAGAATAAGCCTAGGGAGGACGAAAATGACCTAAATGTTCATCCAATGACACAAACACACCTATTGGATGCACAAGATTGGTTAAAAACCCTAATTGGACAAGAATAAGCCTTGGGAGGACGAAAATGACCTAATTATTCATCCAATGACACAAACACACCTATTGGATGCACAAGATTGGTTAAAAACCTTAATTGGACAACAATAAACCTAGAGAGGAAAAAAATGACCTAAATGTTAATCCATTGACAGAAACACACCTATTGGTTGCACAACATTGGTTTAAAACCCTAATAGGACAAGAATAAGCCTAGGGAGGACGGAAATGACCTATTTGTTTATCCAACGACGAAAACATACCTATTGGATGCACAAGATTGGTTAAAAACACTAATTGGAAAAGAATATGCCTATGGAGGACAAAAATGACATAAATGTTCATCCAATGACACAAACACACCTATCGGATGCACAAGATTTGTTAAAAACCCTAATTGGACAAGAATAAGCCTAGAGAGGACGAAAATGACCTAAATGTTAATACAATGACAAATATGAATTTATTGGATGCACCAGATTGGTTAAAAACCCTAATTCGACACGAATAAGCCTGGGGAGAGCGTAAATGACCTGAATGTTAATCCAATGACACAAACACTCCTATTGGATGCACAAGATTGGTTTAAAACTCTAATGGGACGAGAATAAGCTTAGGGAGGACGAAAATGACCTAAATGTTAGTCCAATGACACAAACACACCTATTGGATGCACAAGATTGGTTAAAAACCCTAATTGGACAAGAATAAGCATGGGGAGGACGAAAATGACCTAATTATTCATCCAATGACACAAACACACCTATTGGATGCACAAGATTGGTTAAAAACCCTAATTGGACAAGAATAACCCTCGAGAGGCAAAAAATGACCTAAATGTTAATCCAATGACAGATACACACCTATTGGATGCACAACATTGGTTTAAAACCCTAATAGGACAAGAATAAGCCTAGGGAGGACGGAAATGACGTATTTGTTTATCCAATGACGAAAACATACCTATTGGATGCACAAGATTGGTTAAAAACACTAATTGGACAACAATAAGCCAATGGAGGACAAAATGACATAAATGTTCATCCAATGACACAAACACACCTACCAGATGCACAAGATTGGTTAAAAACCCTAATTGGACATGAATAAGCCTAGAGAGGACGAAAATGACCTAAATGTTAATACAATGACAAATATGAATTTATTGGATGCACCAGATTGGTTAAAAACCCTAATTCGACAAGAATAAGCCTGGGGAGGACGAAAATGACCTAAATGTTCATCCAATGACACAAACACACCTATTGGATTCACAAGATTGGTTAAAAACCCTAATTGGACAAGAATAAGCCTGGGGAGGACGAAAATGACCTAATTATTCATCCAATGACACAAACACACCTATTGGATGACCAAGATTGGTTAAAAACCCTAATTGGACAAGAATGAGCCTGGGGAGGACGAAAATGACCTAATTATTAATCCAATGACACAAACACACCTATTGGATGCACAACATTGGTTTAAAACCCTAATAGGACAAGAATAAGCCTAGGGAGGACGGAAATGACCTATTTGTTTATCCAATGACGAAAATATACCTATTGGATGCACAAGATTGGTTAAAAACACTAATTGGACAAGAATAAGCCAATGGAGGACAAAAATGACATAAATGTTTGTCCAATGACACAAACACACCTATCGGATGCACAAGATTGGTTAAAAACCCTAATTGGACAAGAATAAGCTTAGAGAGGATGAAAATGACCTAAATGTTAATACAATGACAAATATGAATTTACTGGATGCACCAGATTGGTTAAAAACCCTAATTCGACAAGAAAAAGCCTGGGGAGGACGAAAATGACCTAAATGTTCGTCCAATGACACAAACACACCTATTGGATTCACAAGATTGGTTAAAAACCCTAATTGGACAAGAATATGCCGAAGGAGGACCAGAATGACCTAAATGTTCATCCAATGACACCAATAGACCCATTGGGGGCAAAAGATTGGTTAAAAACCCAAATTGGACAAGAATAACCCTAGAGAGGAAGAAAATGACCTAAATGTTAATCCAATGACACAAACACACCTATTGGATGCACCAGATTGGTTTAAAACTCTAATGGGACAAGAATAAGCCTAGGGAGGACGAAAATGACCTAAATGTTCATCCAATGACACAAACACACCTATTGGATGCACAAGATTGGTTAAAAACCCTAATTGGACAAGAATAAGCCTTGGGAGGACGAAAATGACCTAATTATTCATCCAATGACACAAACACACCTATGGGATGCACAAGATTGGTTAAAAACCTTAATTGGACAACAATAAACCTAGAGAGGAAAAAAATGACCTAAATGTTAATCCATTGACAGAAACACACCTATTGGTTGCACTACATTGGTTTAAAACCCTAATAGGACTAGAATAAGCCTAGGGAGGACGGAAATGACCTATTTGTTTATCCAACGACGAAAACATACCTATTGGATGCACAAGATTGGTTAAAAACACTAATTGGAAAAGAATATGCCTATGGAGGACAAAAATGACATAAATGTTCATCCAATGACACAAACACACCTATCGGATGCACAAGATTTGTTAAAAACCCTAATTGGACAAGAATAAGCCTAGAGAGGACGAAAATGACCTAAATGTTAATACAATGACAAATATGAATTTATTGGATGCACCAGATTGGTTAAAAACCCTAATTCGACACGAATAAGCCTGGGGAGAGCGTAAATGACCTGAATGTTAATCCAATGACACAAACACTCCTATTGGATGCACAAGATTGGTTTAAAACTCTAATGGGACAAGAATAAGCCTAGGGAGGACGAAAATGACCTAAATGTTCATCCAATGACACAAACACACCTATTGGATTCACAAGATTGGTTAAAAACCCTAATTGGACAAGAATAAGCCTGGGGAGGACGAAAATGACCTAATTATTCATCCAATGACACAAACACACCTATTGGATGCACAACATTGGTTTAAAACCCTAATAGGACAAGAATAAGCCTAGGGAGGACGGAAATGACCTATTTGTTTATCCAATGACGAAAACATACCTATTGGATGCACAAGATTGGTTAAAAACACAAATTGGACAAGAATAAGCCAATGGAGGACAAAAATGACATAAATGTTCATCCAATGACACAAACACACCTATCGGATGCACAAGATTGGTTAAAAACCCTAATTGGACAAGAATAAGCCTAGAGAGGACGAAAATGACCTAAATGTTAATACAATGACAAATATGAATTTATTGGATGCACCAGATTGGTTAAAAACCCTAATTCGACAAGAATAAGCCTGGGGAGGACGAAAATGACCTAAATGTTCATCCAATGACACAAACACACCTATTGGATTCACAAGATTGGTTAAAAACCCTAATTGGACAAGAATAAGCCTGGGGAGGACGAAAATGACCTAATTATTAATCCAATGACACAAACACACCTATTGGATGCACAACATTGGTTTAAAACCCTAATAGGACAAGAATAAGCCTAGGGAGGACGGAAATGACCTATTTGTTTATCCAATGACGAAAATATACCTATTGGATGCACAAGATTGGTTAAAAACACTAATTGGACAAGAATAAGCCAATGGAGGACAAAAATGACATAAATGTTTGTCCAATGACACAAACACACCTATCGGATGCACAAGATTGGTTAAAAACCCTAATTGGACAAGAATAAGCTTAGAGAGGATGAAAATGACTTAAATGTTAATACAATGACAAATATGAATTTATTGGATGCACCAGATTGGTTAAAAACCCTAATTCGACAAGAATAAGCCTGGGGAGGACGAAAATGACCTAAATGTTCGTCCAATGACACAAACACACCTATTGGATTCACAAGATTGGTTAAAAACCCTAATTGGACAAGAATATGCCGAAGGAGGACCAGAATGACCTAAATGTTCATCCAATGACACCAATAGACCCATTGGGGGCAAAAGATTGGTTAAAAACCCAAATTGGACAAGAATAACCCTAGAGAGGAAGAGAATGACCTAAATGTTATTCCAATGACACAAATGAATTTATTGGATGCACCAGATTGGTTAAAAAGCCTAATTCGACAAGAATAAGCCTGGGGAGAGCGAAAATGACCTAAATGTTAATCCAATGACACAAACACTCCTATTGGATGCACAAGATTGGTTTAAAAAGTCTAATGGGACAAGAATAAGCCTAGGGAGGACGAAAATGACCTAAATGTTCATCCAATGACACAAACACACCTATTGGATGCACAAGATTGGTTAAAAACCCTAATTGGACAAGAATAAGCCTTGGGAGGACGAAAATGACCTAATTATTCATCCAATGACACAAACACACCTATTGGATGCACAAGATAGGTTAAAAACCTTAATTGGACAACAATAAACGTAGAGAGGAAAAAAATGACCTAAATGTTAATCCATTGACAGAAACACACCTATTGGTTGCACAACATTGGTTTAAAACCCTAATAGGACAAGAATAAGCCTAGGGAGGACGGAAATGACCTATTTGATTATCCAACGACGAAAACATACCTATTGGATGCACAAGATTGGTTAAAAACACTAATTGGAAAAGAATATGCCTATGGAGGACAAAAATGACATAAATGTTCATCCAATGACACAAACACACCTATCGGATGCAAAAGATTTGTTAAAAACCCTAATTGGACAAGAATAAGCCTAGAGAGGACGAAAATGACCTAAATGTTAATACAATGACAAATATGAATTTATTGGATGCACCAGATTGGTTAAAAACCCTAATTCGACACGAATAAGCCTGGGGAGAGCGTAAATGACCTGAATGTTAATCCAATGACACAAACACTCCTATTGGATGCACAAGATTGGTTTAAAACTCTAATGGGACGAGAATAAGCTTAGGGGGGACGAAAATGACCTAAATGTTAGTCCAATGACACAAAGACACCTATTGGATGCACAAGATAGGTTAAAAACCCTAATTGGACAAGAATAAGCATGGGGAGGACGAAAATGACCTAATTATTCATCCAATGACACAAACACACCTATTGGATGCACAAGATTGGTTAAAAACCCTAATTGGACAAGAATAACCCTCGAGAGGCAAAAAATGACCTAAATGTTAATCCAATGACAGAAACACACCTATTGGATGCACAACATTGGTTTAAAACCCTATTAGGACAAGAATAAGCCTAGAGAGGACGGAAATGACGTATTTGTTTATCCAATGACGAAAACATACCTATTGGATGCACAAGATTGGTTAAAAACACTAATTGGACAACAATAAGCCAATGGAGGACAAAATGACATAAATGTTCATCCAATGACACAAACACACCTATCAGATGCACAAGATTGGTTAAAAACCCTAATTGGACAAGAATATGCCTAGAGAGGACGAAAATGACCTAAATGTTAATACAATAACAAATATGAATTTATTGGATGCACCAGATTGGTTAAAAACCCTAATTCGACAAGAATAAGCCTGGGGAGGACGAAAATGACCTAAATGTTCATCCAATGACACAAACACACCTATTGGATTCACAAGATTGGTTAAAAACCCTAATTGGACAAGAATAAGCCTGGGGAGGACGAAAATGACCTAATTATTCATCCAATGACACAAACACACCTATTGGATGACCAAGATTGGTTAAAAACCCTAATTGGACAAGAATGAGCCTGGGGAGGACGAAAATGACCTAATTATTAATCCAATGACACAAACACACCTATTGGATGCACAACATTGGTTTAAAACCCTAATAGGACAAGAATAAGCCTAGGGAGGACGGAAATGACCTATTTGTTTATCCAATGACGAAAATATACCTATTGGATGCACAAGATTGGTTAAAAACACTAATTGGACAAGAATAAGCCAATGGAGGACAAAAATGACATAAATGTTTGTCCAATGACACAAACACACCTATCGGATGCACAAGATTGGTTAAAAACCCTAATTGGACAAGAATAAGCTTAGAGAGGATGAAAATGACCTAAATGTTAATACAATGACAAATATGAATTTACTGGATGCACCAGATTGGTTAAAAACCCTAATTCGACAAGAAAAAGCCTGGGGAGGACGAAAATGACCTAAATGTTCGTCCAATGACACAAACACACCTATTGGATTCACAAGATTGGTTAAAAACCCTAATTGGACAAGAATATGCCGAAGGAGGACCAGAATGACCTAAATGTTCATCCAATGACACCAATAGACCCATTGGGGGCAAAAGATTGGTTAAAAACCCAAATTGGACAAGAATAACCCTAGAGAGGAAGAAAATGACCTAAATGTTAATCCAATGACACAAACACACCTATTGGATGCACCAGATTGGTTTAAAACTCTAATGGGACAAGAATAAGCCTAGGGAGGACGAAAATGACCTAAATGTTCATCCAATGACACAAACACACCTATTGGATGCACAAGATTGGTTAAAAACCCTAATTGGACAAGAATAAGCCTTGGGAGGACGAAAATGACCTAATTATTCATCCAATGACACAAACACACCTATGGGATGCACAAGATTGGTTAAAAACCTTAATTGGACAACAATAAACCTAGAGAGGAAAAAAATGACCTAAATGTTAATCCATTGACAGAAACACACCTATTGGTTGCACTACATTGGTTTAAAACCCTAATAGGACTAGAATAAGCCTAGGGAGGACGGAAATGACCTATTTGTTTATCCAACGACGAAAACATACCTATTGGATGCACAAGATTGGTTAAAAACACTAATTGGAAAAGAATATGCCTATGGAGGACAAAAATGACATAAATGTTCATCCAATGACACAAACACACCTATCGGATGCACAAGATTTGTTAAAAACCCTAATTGGACAAGAATAAGCCTAGAGAGGACGAAAATGACCTAAATGTTAATACAATGACAAATATGAATTTATTGGATGCACCAGATTGGTTAAAAACCCTAATTCGACACGAATAAGCCTGGGGAGAGCGTAAATGACCTGAATGTTAATCCAATGACACAAACACTCCTATTGGATGCACAAGATTGGTTTAAAACTCTAATGGGACAAGAATAAGCCTAGGGAGGACGAAAATGACCTAAATGTTCATCCAATGACACAAACACACCTATTGGATTCACAAGATTGGTTAAAAACCCTAATTGGACAAGAATAAGCCTGGGGAGGACGAAAATGACCTAATTATTCATCCAATGACACAAACACACCTATTGGATGACCAAGATTGGTTAAAAACCCTAATTGGACAAGAATGAGCCTGGGGAGGACGAAAATGACCTAATTATTAATCCATTGACACAAACACACCTATTGGATGCACAACATTGGTTTAAAACCCTAATAGGACAAGAATAAGCCTAGGGAGGACGGAAATGACCTATTTGTTTATCCAATGACGAAAATATACCTATTGGATGCACAAGATTGGTTAAAAACACTAATTGGACAAGAATAAGCCAATGGAGGACAAAAATGACATAAATGTTTGTCCAATGACACAAACACACCTATCGGATGCACAAGATTGGTTAAAAACCCTAATTGGACAAGAATAAGCTTAGAGAGGACGAAAATGACCTAAATGTTAATACAATGACAAATATGAATTTATTGGATGCACCAGATTGGTTAAAAACCCTAATTCGACAAGAATAAGCCTGGGGAGGACGAAAATGACCTAAATGTTCGTCCAATGACACAAACACACCTATTGGATTCACAAGATTGGTTAAAAACCCTAATTGGACAAGAATATGCCGAAGGAGGACCAGAATGACCTAAATGTTCATCCAATGACACCAATAGACCCATTGGGGGCAAAAGATTGGTTAAAAACCCAAATTGGACAAGAATAACCCTAGAGAGGAAGAAAATGACCTAAATGTTAATCCAATGACACAAACACACCTATTGGATGCACCAGATTGGTTTAAAACTCTAATGGGACAAGAATAAGCCTAGGGAGGACGAAAATGACCTAAATGTTCATCCAATGACACAAACACACCTATTGGATGCACAAGATTGGTTAAAAACCCTAATTGGACAAGAATAAGCCTTGGGAGGACGAAAATGACCTAATTATTCATCCAATGACACAAACACACCTATGGGATGCACAAGATTGGTTAAAAACCTTAATTGGACAACAATAAACCTAGAGAGGAAAAAAATGACCTAAATGTTAATCCATTGACAGAAACACACCTATTGGTTGCACAACATTGGTTTAAAACCCTAATAGGACAAGAATAAGCCTAGGGAGGACGGAAATGACCTATTTGTTTATCCAACGACGAAAACATACCTATTGGATGCACAAGATTGGTTAAAAACACTAATTGGAAAAGAATATGCCTATGGAGGACAAAAATGACATAAATGTTCATCCAATGACACAAACACACCTATCGGATGCACAAGATTTGTGAAAAACCCTAATTGGACAAGAATAAGCCTAGAGAGGACGAAAATGACCTAAATGTTAATACAATGACAAATATGAATTTATTGGATGCACCAGATTGGTTAAAAACCCTAATTCGACACGAATAAGCCTGGGGAGAGCGTAAATGACCTGAATGTTAATCCAATGACACAAACACTCCTATTGGATGCACAAGATTGGTTTAAAACTCTAATGGGACAAGAATAAGCCTAGGGAGGACGAAAATGACCTAAATGTTCATCCAATGACACAAACACACCTATTGGATTCACAAGATTGGTTAAAAACCCTAATTGGACAAGAATAAGCCTGGGGAGGACGAAAATGACCTAATTATTCATCCAATGACACAAACACACCTATTGGATGCACAAGATTGGTTAAAAACCCTAATTGGACAAGAATATGCCGAAGGAGGACCAAAATGACCTAAATGTTCATCCAATGACACCAATAGACCCATTGGGGGCAAAAGATTGGTTAAAAACCCAAATTGGACAAGAATAAGCCTAGAGAGGAAGAAAATGACCTAAATGTTATTCCAATCACACAAATGAATTTATTGGATGCACCAGATTGGCTAAAAAGCCTAATTCAACAAGAATAAGCCTGGGGAGAGCGAAAATGACCTAAATGTTAATCCAATGACACAAACACTCCTATTGGATGCACAAGATTGGTTTAAAACTCTAATGGGACAAGAATAAGCCTAGGGAGGACGAAAATGACCTAAATGTTCATCCAATGACACAAACACACCTATTGGATGCACAAGATTGGTTAAAAACCCTAATTGGACAAGAATAAGCCTTGGGAGGACGAAAATGACCTAAATGTTCATCCAATGACACAAACACACCTATTGGATTCACAAGATTGGTTAAAAACCCTAATTGGACAAGAATAAGCATAGAGAGGACGAAAATGACCTAAATGTTAATCCAATGACAAAAACACACCTATTGGATGCACAAGATTGGTTTAAAACCCTAATGGGACAAGAATAAAACTAGGGAGGACGAAAATGACCTAAATGTTCATACAATGACACAAACACACCTATTGGATGCACAAGATTGGTTAAAAACCCTAATTGGACAAGAATAAGCATGGAGAGGACGAAAATGACCGATATGTTAATCCAATGACACAAATGAATTTATTGGATGCACAAGATTGGTTATAAACCCTAATAGGACAAGAATAAGCTTAGAGAGGACGCAAATGACCTAACTGTTAATCCAATGACACAAACACACCTATTGGAAGCATAAGATTGGTTTAAAACCCTAATGGGACAAGAATAAGCCTAGGGAGGACGAAAATGACCTAAATGTTCATCCAATGACACAAACACACCTATTGGATGCACAAGATTGGTTAAAAACCCTAATTGGACAAGAATAAGCCTTGGGAGGACGAAAATGACCTAAATGTTCATCCAATGACACAAACACACCTATTGGATGCACAAGATTGGTTAAAAACCCTAATTGGACAAGAATAAGCCTAGGGAGGACGAAAATGACCTAAATGTTCATCCAATGACACAAACACACCTATTGGATGCACAAGATTGGTTAAAAACCCTAATTGGACAAGAATAACCCTAAGGAGGACGAAAAAGACATAAACGTTCATCCAATGACACAAACACACCTATTGGATGCACAAGATTGGTTAAAAACCCTAATTGGATAAGAATAACCCTAGGGAGGATGAAAATGACCTAAATGTTCATCCAATGACACAAACACACCTATTGGATGCACAAGATTGGTTAAAAACCCTAATTGCACAAGATTAAGTGTAGGGAGGACGAAAATGACCTAAATGTTCATCCAATGACACAAACACACCTATTGGATGCACAAGATTGGTTAAAAACCATAATTGGACAAGAATAACTCTAGGGTGGACGAAAATGACCTAAATGTTCATCCAATGACACAAACACACCTATTGGATGCACAAGATTGGTTAAAAACCCTAATTGGACAAGAATAACCCTAGGGAGGACGAAAATGACCTAAATGTTCATCCAATGACACAAACACACCTATTGGATGCACAAGATTGGTTAAAAACCCTAATTGGACAAGAAGAATCCTAGGGAGGACGAAAATGACCTAAATGTTCATCCAGTTACACAAACACACCTATTGGATGCACAAGATTGGTTAAAAACCCTAATTGGACAAGAAGAACCCTAGGGAGGACGAAAATGACCTAAATGTTCATCCAATGACACAAACACACCTATTGGATGCACAAGATTGGTTAAAAACCCTAATTGGACAAGAATAACCCCAAGGAGGACGAAAATGACCTAAATGTTCATCCAATGACACAAACACACCTATTGGATGCACAAGATTGGTTAAAAACCCTAATTGGACAAGAATAACCCTAGGGAGGACGAAAATGACCTAAATGTTCATCCAATGACACAAACACACCTATTGGATGCACAAGATTGGTTAAAAACCCTAATTGGACCCGAATAACCCTAGGGAGGACGAAAATGACCTAAATGTTCATCCAATGACACAAACACACCTATTGGATGCACAAGATTGGTTAAAAACCCTAATTGGACAAGAATAACCCTAGGGAGGACGAAAATGACCTAAATGTTCATCCAATGACACAAACACACCTATTGGATGCACAAGATTGGTTAAAAACCCTAATTGGGGAAGAATAACCCTAGGGAGGACGAAAATGACCTAAATGTTCATCCAATGACACAAACACACCTATTGGATGCACAAGATTGGTTAAAAACCCTAATTGGACAAGATTAAGTTTAGGGAGGACGAAAATGACCTAAATGTTCATCCAATGATACAAACACACCTATTGGATGCACAAGATTGGTTAAAAACCCTAATTGGACAAGAAGAACCCTAGGGAGGACAAAAATGACCCAAATGTTCATCCAATGACACAAACACACCTATTGGATGCACAAGATTGGTTAAAAACCCTAATTGGACAAGAATAAGCCTAGGGAGGACGAAAATGACCTAAATGTTCATCCAATGACACAAACACACCTATTGGATGCACAAGATTGGTTAAAAACCCTAATTGGACAAGGAGAACCCTAGGGAGGACGAAAATGACCTAAATGTTCATCTAATGACACAAACACCCCTATTGGATGCACAAGATTGGTTAAAAACCATAATTGGACAAGAAGAACCCTAGGGAGGACGAAAATGACCTAAATGTTCATCCAATGACACAAACACACCTATTGGATGCACAAGATTGGTTAAAAACCCTAATTGGACAAGAATAAGCCTAGGGAGGACGAAAATGACCTAAATGTTCATCCAATGACACAAACACACCTATTGGATGCACAAGATTGGTTAAAAACCCTAATTGGTGAAGAATAACCCTAGGGAGGACGAAAATGACCTAAATGTTCATCCAATGACACAAACACACCTATTGGATGCACAAGATTGGTTAAAAACCCTAATTGGACAAGAATAAGCCTAGGGAGGACGAAAATGACCTAAATATTCATCCAATGACAAAAACACACCTAGTGGATGCACAAGATTGGTTAAAAACCCTAATTGGACAAGAATAAGCCTAGAGAAGACGAAAATGCCCTAAATATTCATCCAATGACACCAACACACCTATTGGATGCACAAGATTGGTTAAAAACCCTAATTGGACAAGAATAAGCCTAGGGAGGAACAAAATGACCTAAATGTTCATCCAATGACACAAACACTTCTATTGGATGCACAAGATTGGTTAAAAACCCTAATTGGACAAGAATAAGCCTATGGAGGACGAAATGACCTAAATGTTCATTCAATGACACAAACACTCCTATTGGATGCAAAATATTGGTTAAAAACCCTAGTTGGATAAGAATAAGCCTTGGGAGGAACAAAATGACCTAAATGTTCATCCAATGACACAAACACACCTATTGGATGCACTAGATTGGTTAAAAACCCTAATTGGACAAGAATAAACCTAGGGAGTACGAAAATGACCTAAATGTACATCCAATGACGCAAATGAACTTATTGGATACACAAGATTGCTTAAAAACCCTAATTGGACAAGAATAAGCCTAGGGAGGAACAAAATGACCTAAATGTTCATCCAATGTCACAAACACACCAATTCGATGCACAAGATTGGTTAAAAAACCTAATTGGACAAGAATAAGCCTAGGGAGGACGAAAATGACCTAAATATTCATCCAATGACAAAAACACACCTAGTGGATGCACAAGATTGGTTAAAAACCCTAATTGGACATGAATAAGCCTAGGGAGGACGAAAAGGACCAAAATGTTCATCCAATGACACAAACACTCCTATTGGACGCACAAGATTGGTTAAAAACCCTAATTGGAGAAGAAAAATCCTAGGGAGGTTGAAAATGACCTAATAGTTCATCCAATGAACGCAAATGCACTTATTGGATGCACAAGATTGGTTAAAAACCCTAATTGGATAAGAATAAGCCTAGGGAGGAACAAAATGACCTAAATGTTCATCCAATGACACAAACACTCCTATTGGATGCACAAGATTGGTTAAAAACCCTAATTGGACAAGAATAAGCCTAGGGAGGACGAAAATGACCTAAATGTTCATCCAATGACACAAACACACCTATTGGATGCACAAGATTGGTTAAAAACCCTAATTGGACAAGAATAAGCCTTGGGAGGACGAAAATGACCTAATTATTCATGCAATGACACAAACACACCTATTGGATGCACAAGATTGGTTAAAAACCCTAATTGGACAAGAATAACCCTAGAGAGGAAAAAAAATGACCTAAATGTTAATCCAATGACACAAACACACCTATTGGATGCACAACATTGGTTTATAACCCTAATAGTACAAGAATAAGCCTAGGGAGGACGGAAATGACCTATTTGTTTATCCAATGACGAAAACATACCTATTGGATGCACAAGATTGGTTAAAAACACTAATTGGACAAGAATAATCCAACGGAGGACAAAAATGACATAAATGTTCATCCAATGACACAAACACACCTATCGGATCCACAAGATTGGTTAAAAACCCTAATTGGACAAGAATAAGCCTAGAGAGGACGAGAATGACCTAAATGTTAATACAATGACAAATATGAATTTATTGGATGCACCAGATTGGTTAAATACCATAATTCGACAAGAGTAAGCCTGGGGAGGACGAAAATGACCAAAATGTTAATCCAATGATACAAACACTCCTATTGGATGAACAAGGTTGGTTTAAAACTCTAATGGGACAAGAATAAGCCTACGGAGGACGAAAATGACCTAAATGTTCGTCCAATGACACAGACACACCTATTGGATGCACAAGATAGGTTAAAAACCCTAATTGGACAAGAATAAGCCTTGGGAGGACGAAAATGACCTAATTATTCATCCAATGACACAAACACACCTATTGGATGCACAAGATTGGTTAAAAACCCTAATTGGACAAGAATAACCCTAGAGAGGAAAAAAATGACCTAAATGTTAATCCAATGACAGAAACACACCTATTGGATGCACAACATTGGTTTAAAACCCTAATAGGACAAGAATAAGCCTAGGGAGGACGGAAATGACCTAATTGTTAATCCAATGACGAAAACATACCTATTGGATGCACAAGATTGGTTAAAAACACTAATTCGACAAGAATAAGCCAATGGAGGACAAAAATGACATAAATGTTCGTCCATTGACACAAACACACTTATCAGATGCACAAGATTGGTTAAAAACCCGAATTGGACCAGAATAAGCCTAGAGAGGACGAAAATAACCTAAATTTTAATACAATGACACAAATGAACTTATTGGATGCACAAGATTGGTTAAAAACCCTAATTGCATAAGAATAAGCCTAGGGAGGACGAAAATGACCTATATGTTCATCCAATGACACAAACACACCAATTGGATGCACAAGATTGGTTTAAAACCCTAATTGGACAAGAATATGCCTAAGGTGGACCAAAATGACCTAAATGTTCATCCAATAACACAAACACACCTATTGGATGACCAAGATTGGTTAAAAACCCTAATTGGACAAGAATGAGCCTGGGGAGGACGAAAATGACCTAATTATTCCTCAATGACACAAACACACCTTTTGGATGCACAAGATTGGTTAAAAACCCTAATTGGACAAGAATAAGCCTAGGGAGGAAGAAAATGACCTAAATGATCATCCAATGACACAAACACACCTATTGGATGCACAAAATTGGTTAAAAACCATAATTGGACAAGATTAAGCCTAGAGAGGACGAGAATGACCTAAATGTTAATCCAATGACACAAATGAATTTATTGGATGCACAAGATTGGTTAAAAACACTAATTGGACAAAAATAAGCCTAGTGAGGACGAAAATGACCTAATTGTTCATCCAATGACACAAACACACCTATTGGATGCACAAGATTGGTTAAAAACCCTAATTGGACAAGAATAAGCTTAGGGAGAACGAAAATGACCTAAATGTTCATCCAATGACACAAACACACCTATTGGATGCACAAAATTGGTTAAAAACCCTAATTGGAAAAGATTAAGCCTAGAGAGGGAGAAAATGTCCTAACTGTTAATCCAATGACGCAAAGGAATTTATTGGATGCACAAGATTGGTTAAAAACCCTAATTGGCTAAGAATAAGCCTAGGGAGGACGAAAATGACCTAATTGTTCATCCATTGACACAAATGAACTTATCGGATGCACTAGATTGGTTAAAAACCCTAATTGCATAAGATTAAGCCTAGGGAGGACGAAAATGACCTAATTGTTCATCCAATGACACAAACACACCTATTGGAAGCACAAGATTGGTTAAAAACCCTAATTGGACAAGAATAAGCATAAGGAGGACAAAAATGACCTAAATGTTCATCCAATGACACAAACACACCTATTGGATGCACAAGATTGGTCAAAAACCTTAATTGGACAAGAATAAGCCTAGAGAGGACGAAAATGACCTAAATGTTAATACAATGAGACAAATGAACTTATTGGATGCACAAGATTGGTTAAAAACACTAATTGGCCAAGAATAAGCATAGGGAGGACGAAAATGACCTAATTGTCCATCCAACAACACAAATGAACTTATTGGATGCGCAAGATTGATTAAAAACCCTAATTGAATAAGAATAAGCTTAGGGAGGACGAAAATGACCTAAATGTTCATCCAATGACACAAACACACCTTTTGGATGGATAAGATTGGTTAAAAACCCTAATGGACAAGAATAAGCGAAGGGAGGACGAAAATGACCTAATTATTCATCCAATGACACAAACACACCAATTGGATGCACAAGATTGGTTTAAAACCCTAATTGGACAAGAATAAACCTAGGGAGGACGAAAATGACCTAAATGTTCATCCAATGACACAAACACACCTATTGGATGCACAAAATTGGTTAAAAACCCAAATTGGACAAGATTAATCCTAGAGAGCACGAAAATGTCCTAAATGTTAATCCAATAACACAAAGGAATTTATTGTTTGCACAAGATTGGTTAAAAACCCTAATTGGCCAAGAATAAGCCTAGGGAGGACGAAAATGACCTAATTGTTCATCGAATGACACAAATGAACTTATCGGATGCACTAGATTGGTTAAAAACCCTAATTGCATAAGAATAAGCCTAGGGAGGACGAAAATGACCTAATTGTTCATCCAATGACACAAACACACCTATTGGAAGCACAAGATTGGTTAAAAACCCTAATTGGACAAGAATAAGCCTAGGGAGGACAAAAATGACCTAAATGCTCATCCAATGACACAAACACACCTAGTGGATGCACAAGATTGGTTAAAAACCTTAATTGGACAAGAATAA
This sequence comes from Cicer bijugum, assembly GCA_037974875.1. Lineage (NCBI taxonomy): Eukaryota > Viridiplantae > Streptophyta > Magnoliopsida > Fabales > Fabaceae > Cicer > Cicer bijugum. Next base: position 76,222 of record JBBPBT010001074.1, read on the forward strand.
GCCTAGAGAGGACGAAAATGACCTAAATGTTAATACAATTACACAAATGAACTTATTGGATGCACAAGATTGTTTAAAAACCCTAATTGGCCAAGAATAAGCATAGGGAGGACGAAAATGACCTAATTGTTCATCCAATAACACAAATTAACTTATTGGATGCACAAGATTGGTTAAAAACCATAATTGAATAAGAATAAACTTAGGGAGGACGAAAATGACCTAATTGTTCATCCAATGACACAAACACACCTATTGGATGCACAAGATTGGTTTAAAACCTTAAATGGACAAGAATAAGCCTTGGGAGGAGGAAAATGACCTAAATATTCTTCAATGACACAAACACACCTTTTGGATGCACAAGATTGGTTAAAAACCCTACTTGGCCAAGAATAAGCCTAGGGAGGACGAAAATTACCTAATTGTTCATCCAATGACACAAATGAACTTATTGGATGTTCATCCAATGACACAAACACACCTATTGGATGCGCAAGATTGGTTAAATACCCTAATTGGACAAGAATAAGCAAAGGGAGGAGGAAAATGACCTAAATGTTTATCCAATGACACAAACACACCTATTGGATTCACAAAATTGGTTAAAAACCATAATTGGACAAGAATAAGCCTAGAGAGGACGAAAATGACCTAAATGTTAATCCAATGACACAAATGAATTTATTGGATGCACAAGATTGGTTAAAAACCCTAATTGGACAACAATAAGCCTAGGGAGGACGAAAATGACCTAAATGTTCACCCAATGACACAAACACACCATTTGGATGGATAAGATTGGTTAAAAACCCTAATGGACAAGAATAAGCGAAGGGAGGACGAAAATGACCTAATTATTCATCCAATGACACAAACACACCTATTGGATGCACAAGATTGGATTCAAACCCTAATTGGACAAGAATAAACCTAGGGAGGACGAAAATGCCCTAAATGATCATCCAATGACACAAACATACCTATTGGATGCACAAGATTGGTTAAAAACCCTAATTGGACAAGAATAAGCAAAGGGAGGAGGAAAATGACCTAAATGTTCATCCAATGTCACAAACACACCTATTGGATGCACAAAATTGGTTAAAAACCATAATTGGACAAGAATAAGCCTAGAGAGGACGAAAATGACCTAAATGTTAATCTAATGACACAAATGAATTTATTGGATGCACAAGATTTGTTACAAACCCTAATTGGACAACAATAAGCCTAGGGAGGACGAAAATGACCTAAATGTTGATCCAATGACACAAACACACCTTTTGGATGCACAAGAATGGTTAAAAACCCTAATTGGACAAGAATAAGCAAAGGGAGGAAGAAAATGACCTAATTATTCATCCAATGACACAAACACACCTATTGGATGCACAAGATTGGTGTAAAACCCAAATTGGACAAGAATAAACCTAGGGAGGACGAAAATGACCTAAATGATCATCCAATGACACAAACACACCTATTGGATGCACAAAATTGGTTAAAAACCCTAATTGGACAAGATTAAGCCTAGAGAGGACGAAAATGTCCTAAGTGTTAATCCCATGACACAAAGCAATTTATTGGATGCACAAGATTGGCTAAAAACCCTATTTGGACAATAATAAGCCTATAGAGGACAAAATTGACCTAAATGTTTATACAATGACACAAATGAATTTATTGTTTGCACAAGATTGGTTAAAAACCCTAATTGGCCGAGAATAAGCCTAGGGAGGACGAAAATGACCTAATTGTTCATCCAATGACACAAATGAACTTATCGGATGCACTAGATTGGTTAAAAACCCTAATTGCATAAGAATAAGCCTAGGGAGGATGAAAATGACCTAATTGTTCATCCAATGACACAAACACACCTATTGGACGCACAAGATTGGTTAAAAACCTTAATTGAACAAGAATAAGCCTAGAGAGGACGAAAATGACCTAAATGTTAATACAATGACACAAATGAACTTATTGGATGAACAAGATTGGTTAAAAACCCTAATTGGCCAAGAATAAGCATAGGGAGGTCGAAAATGACCTAATTGTTCATCCAATAACACAAATGAACTTATTGGATGCACAAGATTGGTTAAAAACCTAATTGAATAAGGATAAGCTTAGGGAGGACGAAAATGACCTAATTGTTCATCCAATGAC
>JBBPBT010001074.1:81373-131498 GCA_037974875.1 Cicer bijugum
AGGGAGGACGAAAATGACCTAAATGTTCATCCAATGACACAAACACACCTATTGGATGTACAAAATTGGTTAAAAACCCTAATTGGACAAGAATAAGCCTAGAGTGGACGAAAATGACCTAAATGTTAATACAATGACACAAAGGAACTTATTGGTTGCACAAGATTGGTTAGAAACCCTAATTGGACAAGAATAAGCCTAGAGAGGATGAAAATGACATAAATGTTTATACAATGACACAAATGAACTTATTGGATGCACAAGATTGGTTAAAAACCCTAATTGAATAAGAATAAGCTTAGGGAGAACGAAAATGACCTAATTGTTCATCCAATGACACAAATGAACTTATCGGATGCACTAGATTGGTTAAACACCCTAATTGCATAAGAATAAGCCTAGGGAGGACGAAAATGACCTAATTGTTCATCCAATGACACAAACACACCTATTGGAAGCACAAGATTGGTTAAAAACCCTAATTGGACAAGAATAAGCCTAGGGAGGACAAAAATGACCTAAATGTTCATCCAATGACACAAACACACCTATTGGATGCACAAGATTGGTTAAAATCCTTAATTGGACAAGAATAAGCCTAGAGAGGACGAAAATGACCTAAATGTTAATACAATGACACAAATGAACTTATTGGATGCACAAGATTGGTTAAAAACCCTAATTGGCCAAGAATAAGCATAGGGAGGACGAAAATGACCTAATTGTTCATCCAATAACACAAATGAACTTATTGGATGCACAAGATTGGTTAAAAACCCTAATTTAATAAGAATAAGCTTAGGGAGGACGAAAATGACCTAATTGTTCATCCAATGACACAAACACACCTATTGGATGCACAAGATTGGTTTAAAACCTTAAATGGACAAGAATAAGCCTTGGGAGGAGGAAAATGACCTAAATATTCCTCAATGACACAAACACACCTTTTGGATGCACAAGATTGGTGAAAAAGCCTAATTGGCCAAGAATAAGCCTAGGCAGGACGAAAATTACCTAATTGTTCATCCAGTGACACAAATGAACTTATTGGATGTTCATCCAATGACACAAACACACCTATTGGATGCACAAGATTGGTTAAAAACCCTAATTGGACAAGAATAAGCAAAGGGAGGAGGAAAATGACCTAAATGTTCATCCAATAACACAAACACACCTATTGGATGCACAAAATTGGTTAAAAACCATAATTGGACAAGAATAAGCCTAGAGAGGACGAAAATGACCTAAATGTTAATCCAATGACACAAATGAATTTATTGGATGCACAAGATTGGTTACAAACCCTAATTGGACAACAATAAGCCTAGGGAGGACGAAAATGACCTAAATGTTCATCCAATGACACAAACACACCTTTTGGATGCACAAGATTGGTTAAAAACCCTAATTGGACAAGAATAAGCCAAGGGAGGACGAAAATGACCTAATTATTCATCAAATGACACAAACACACCTATTGGATGCACAAGATTGGTTAAAAACCCTAATTGGACAAGAATAAGCCTAGAGTGGACGAAAATGACCTAAATGTTAACACAATGACACAAAGGAACTTATTGGTTGCACAAGATTGGTTAGAAACCCTAATTGGCCAAGAATAAGCATAGGGAGGACGAAAATGACCTAGTTGTTGATCCAATGACACAAATGAACTTATTGGATGCACAAGATTGGTTAAAAACCCTAATTGAATAAGAATAAGCTTAGGGAGGACGAAAATGACCTAAATGTTCATCCAATGACACAAATGAACTTATCGGATGCACTAGATTGGTTAAAAACCCTAATTGGACAAAAATAAGCCTTGGGAGGACGAAAATGACCTAATTGTTCATCCAATGACACAAACACACCTATTGGATGCACAAGATTGGTTAAAATCCTTAATTGGACAAGAATAAGCCTAGAGAGGACGAAAATGACCTAAATGTTAATACAATGACACAAATGAACTTATTGGATGCACAAGATTGGTTAAAAACCCTAATTGGCCAAGAATAAGCATAGGGAGGACGAAAATGACCTAATTGTTCATCCAATAACACAAATGAACTTATTGGATGCACAAGATTGGTTAAAAACCCTAATTGAATAAGAATAAGCCTAGGGAGGACGAAAATGACCTAATTGTTCATCCAACGACACAGACACACCTATAGAAAGCACAAGATTGGTTAAAAACCCTAATTGGACAAGAATAAGCATAGGGAGGACAAAAATGACCTAAATGTTCATCCAATGACACAAACACACCTATTGGATGCAGAAGATTGGTTAAAAACCTTAATTGGACAAGAATAATCCTAGAGAGGACGAAAATGACCTAAATGTTAATACAATGACACAAATGAACTTATTGGATGCACAAGATTGGTTAAAAACCCTAATTGGCCAAGAATAAGCATAAGGAGGACGAAAATGACCTAATTGTTCATCCAATTACACAAATGAACTTATTGGATGCACAAGATTGGTTAAAAACCCTAATTGAATAAGAATAAGCCTAGGGAGGACGAAAATGACCTAATTGTTCATCCAATGACACAAACACACCTATTGGATGCACAAGATTGGTTAAAAACCCTAATTGGACAAGAATAAGCTTAGGGAGAACGAAAATGACCTAAATGTTCATCCAATGACACAAACACACCTATTGGATGCACGAAATTGGTTAAAAACCCTAATTGGACAAGATTAAGCCTAGAGAGGACGAAAATGTCCTAAATGTTAATCCAATGACACAAAGGAATTTATTGGATGCACAAGTTTGGCTAAAAACCCTATTTGGACATGAATAAGCCTATAGAGGACAAAATTGACCTAAATGTTAATACAATGACACAAATGAACTTATTGTTTGCACAAGATTGGTTAAAAACCCTAATTGGCCAAGAATAAGCCTAGGGAGGACGAAAATGACCTAATTGTTCATCCAATGACACAAATGAACTTATCGGATGCACTAGATTGGTTAAAAACCCTAATTGCATAAGAATAAGCCTAGGGAGGACGAAAATGACCTAATTGTTCATCCAATGACACAAACACACCTATTGGAAGCACAAGATTGGTTAAAAACCATAATTGGACAAGAATAAGCCTAGGGAGGACAAAAATGACCTAAATGTTCATCCAATGACACAAACACCCCTATTGGATGCACAAGATTGGTTAAAAACCTTAATTGGACAAGAATAAGCCTAGAGAGGACGAAAATGACCTAAATGTTAATACAATGACACAAATGAACTTATTGGATGCACAAGATTGGTTAAAAACCCTAATTGGCCAAGAATAAGCATAGGGAGGACGAAAATGACCTAATTGTTCATCCAATAACACAAATGAACTTATTGGATGCACTAGATTGGTTAAAAACCCTAATTGCATAAGAATAAGCCTAGGGAGGACGAAAATGACCTAATTGTTCATCCAATGACACAAACACACCTATTGGAAGCACAAGATTGGTTAAAAACCCTAATTGGACAAGAATAAGCCTAGGGAGGACAAAAATGACCTAAATGTTCATCCAATGACACAAACACACCTATTGGATGCACAAGATTGGTTAAAAACCCTAATTGGACAAGAATAAGCCTAGAGTGGACGAAAATGACCTAAATGTTAATACAATGACACAAATGAACTTATTGGATGCACAAGATTGGTTAAAAACCCTAATTGAATAAGAATAAGCTTAGGGAGGACGAAAATGACCTAATTGTTCATCCAATGACAAAAACACACCTATTGGATGCACAAGATTGGTTAAAAACCCTAATTGGACAAAAATAAGCCTAGGGAGGACGAAAATGACCTAATTGTTCATCCAATGACACAAACACACCTATTGGATGCACAAGATTGGTTTAAAACCTTAAATGGACAAGAATAAGCCTTGGGAGGACGAAAATGACCTAAATATTCCTCAATGACACAGACACACCTTTTCGATGCACAAGATTGGTTAAAAACCCTAATTGGACAAGAATAAGCCAAGGGAGGACGAAAATGACCTAATTATTCATCCAATGACACAAACACACCTATTGGATGCACAAGATTGGTTTAAAACCCTAATCGAACAAGAATAAGCATACGGAGGACGAAAATGACCTAAATGTTCATCCAATGACACAAACACACCTATTGGATGCACAAGATTGTTTAAAATCCCTAATTGGACAACAATAAGCCTAGGGAGGTCGAAAATGACCTAAATGTTAATACAATGACACAAATGAACTTATTGGATGCACAAGATTGGTTAAAAACCCTAATTGGCCAAGAATAAGCATAGGGAGGACGAAAATGACCTAATTGTTCATCCAATAACACAAATGAACTTATTGGATGCACAAGATTGGTTAAAAACCCTAATTGAATAAGAATAAGGTTAGGGAGGACGAAAATGACCTAATTGTTCATCCAATGACACAAACACACCTATTGGATGCACAAGATTGGTTTAAAACCTTAAATGGACAAGAATAAGCCTTGGGAGGAGGAAAATGACCTAAATATTCCTCAATGACACAAACACACCTTTTGGATGCACAAGATTGGTTAAAAAGCCTAATTGGCCAAGAATAAGCCTAGGGAGGACGAAAATTACCTAATTGTTCATCCAATGACACAAATGAACTTATTGGATGTTCATCCAATGACACAAACACACCTATTGGATGCACAAGATTGGTTAAAAACCCTAATTGGACAAGAATAAGCCAAGGGAGGACGAAAATGACCTAATTATTCATCCAATGACACAAACACACCTATTGGATGCACAAGATTGGTTTAAAACCCTAATTGAACAAGAATAAGCCTACGGAGGACGAAAATGACCGAAATGTTCATCCAATGACACAAACACACCTATTGGAAGCACAAGATTGGTTAAAAACCCGAATTGGACAAGAATTAGACTAGGGAGGACAAAAATGACCTAATTATCCATCCAATGACACAAACACACCTATTGGATGCACAAGATTGGTTTTTAACCTTAAATGGACAAGAATAAGCCTTGGGAGGACGAAAATCACCTAAATATTCCTCAATGACACAGACACACCTTTTCGATGCACAAGATTGGTTAAAAACCCTAATTGGACAAGAATAAGCCAAGGGAGGACGAAAATGACCTAATTATTCATCCAATGACACAAACACACCTATTGGATGCACAAGATTGGTTTAAAACCCTAATTGAACAAGAATAAGCCTACGGAGGACGAAAATGACCGAAATGTTCATCCAATGACACAAACACACCTATTGGAAGCACAAGATTGGTTAAAAACCCGAATTGGACAAGAATTAGACTAGGGAGGACAAAAATGACATAAATGTTCTTCCAATGACACAAACACACCTATTGGATGCAAAAGATTGGTTAAAAACCTTAATTGGACAAGAATAAGCCTAGAGAGGACGAAAATGACCTAAATGTTAATACAATGACACAAATGAACTTATTGTATGCACAACATTGGTTAAAAACCCTAATTGGCCAAGAATAAGCCTAGGGAGGACGAAAATTACCTAATTGTTCATCCAATGACACAAATGAACTTATTGGATGTTCATCCAATGACACAAACACACCTATTGGATGCACAAGATTGGTTAAAAACCCTAATTGGACAAGAATAAGCAAAGGGAGGAGGAAAATGACCTAAATGTTCATCCAATGACACAAACACACCTATTGGATGCACAAAATTGGTTAAAAACAATAATTGGACAAGAATAAGCCTAGAGAGGACGAAAATGACCTAAATGTTAATCCAATGACACAAATGAATTTATTGGATGCAAATGATTTCTTACAAACCCTAATTGGACAACAATAAGCCTAGGGAGGACGAAAATGACCTAAATGTTCATCCAATAACGCAAACACACCTTTTGGATGCACAAGATTGGTTAAAAACCCTAATTGGACAAGAATAAGCCAAGGGAGGACGAAAATGACCTAATTATTCATCCAATGACACAAACACACCTATTGGATGCACAAGATTGGTTAAAAACCCTAATTGGACAAAAATAAGCCTTGGGAGGACGAAAATGACCTAATTGTTCATCCAATGACACAAACACACCTATTGGATGCACAAGATTGGTTTAAAATCTTAAATGGACAAGAATAAGCCTTGGGAGGACGAAAATGACCTAAATATTCCTCAATGACACAAACACACCTTTTGGATGCACAAGATTGGTTAAAAACCCTAATTGGACAAGAATAAGCCAAGGGAGGACGAAAATGACCTAATTATTCATCCAATGACACAAACACACCTATTGGATGCACAAGATTGGTTTAAAACCCTAATTGGACCAGAATAAACCTAGGGAGGACGAAAATGACCTAAATGTTCATCCAATGACACAAACACACCTATTGGATGCACAAAATTGGTTAAAAACCCTAATTGGACAAGATTAAGCCTAGAGAGGACGAAAATGTCCTAAATGTCAATCCAATGACACAAAGGAATTTATTGGATGCACAAGATTGGCTAAAAACCCTATTTGGACATGAATAAGCCTATAGAGGACAAAATTGACCTAAATGTTTATACAATGACACAAATGAATTTATTGTTTGCACAAGATTGGTTAAAAACCCTAATTGGCCGAGAATAAGCCTAGGGAGGACGAAAATGACCTAATTGTTCATCCAATGACACAAATGAACTTATCGGATGCACTAGATTGGTTAAAAACCCTAATTGCATAAGAATAAGCCTAGGGAGGATGAAAATGACCTAATTGTTCATCCAATGACACAAACACACCTATTGGAAGCACAAGATTGGTTAAAAACCCTAATTGGACAAGAATAAGCCTAGGGAGGACAAAAATGACCTAAATGTTCATCCAATGACACAAACACACCTATTGGACGCACAAGATTGGTTAAAAACCTTAATTGAACAAGAATAAGCCTAGAGAGGACGAAAATGACCTAAATGTTAATACAATGACACAAATGAACTTATTGGATGAACAAGATTGGTTAAAAACCCTAATTGGCCAAGAATAAGCATAGGGAGGTCGAAAATGACCTAATTGTTCATCCAATAACACAAATGAACTTATTGGATGCACAAGATTGGTTAAAAACCTAATTGAATAAGGATAAGCTTAGGGAGGACGAAAATGACCTAATTGTTCATCCAATGACACAAACACACCTATTGGATGCACAAGATTGGTTTAAAACCTTAAATGGACTAGAATAAGCCTTGGGAGGAGGAAAATGACCTAAATATTCCTCAATGACACAAACACACCTTTTGGATACACAAGATTGGTTAAAAAGCCTTGGCCAACAATAAGCCTAGGGAGGACGAAAATTACCTAATTGTTCATCCAATGACACAAATGAACTTATTGGATGTTCATCCAATGACACAAACACACCTATTGGATGCACAAGATTGGTTAAAAACCCTAATTGGACAAGAATAAGCAAAGGGAGGAGCAAAATGACCTAAATGTTCATCCAATGACACAAACACACCTATTGGACGCACAAAATTGGTTAAAAACCATATTTGGACAAGAATAAGCCTAGAGAGGACGAAAATAACCTAAATGTTCATCCAATGGCACAAACACACCTTTTGGATGCACAAGATTGGTTAAAAACCCTAATTGGACAAGAATAAGCCAAGGGAGGACGAAAATGACCTAATTATTCATCCAATGACACAAACACACCTATTGGATGCACAAGATTGGTTTAAAACCCTAATTGGACCAGAATAAACCTAGGGAGGACGAAAATGACCTAAATGTTCATCCAATGACACAAACACACCTATTGGATGCACAAAATTGGTTAAAAACCCTAATTGGACAAGATTAAGCCTAGAGAGGACGAAAATGTCCTAAATGTCAATCCAATGACACAAAGGAATTTATTGGATGCACAAGATTGGCTAAAAACCCTATTTGGACATGAATAAGCCTATAGAGGACAAAATTGACCTAAATGTTTATACAATGACACAAATGAACTTATTGTTTGCACAAGATTGGTTAAAAACCCTAATTGGCCAAGAATAAGCCTAGGGAGGACGAAAACGACGTAAATGTTCATCCAATGACACAAACACACCTTTTGGATGGATAAGATTGGTTAAAAACCCTAATTGGACAAGAATAAGCCAAGGGAGGACGAAAATGACCTAATTATTCATCCAACGACACAAACTCACCTATTGGATGCACAAGATTGTTTTAAAACCCTAATTGGACAAGAATAAACCTAGGGAGGACGAAAATGACCTAAATGTTCATCCAATGACACAAACACACCTATTGGATGTACAAAATTGGTTAAAAACCCTAATTGGACAAGAATAAGCCTAGAGTGGACGAAAATGACCTAAATGTTAATACAATGACACAAAGGAACTTATTGGTTGCACAAGATTGGTTAGAAACCCTAATTGGACAAGAATAAGCCTAGAGAGGATGAAAATGACATAAATGTTTATACAATGACACAAATGAACTTATTGGATGCACAAGATTGGTTAAAAACCCTAATTGAATAAGAATAAGCTTAGGGAGAACGAAAATGACCTAATTGTTCATCCAATGACACAAAGGAACTTATCGGATGCACTAGATTGGTAAAAAAACCTAATTGCATAAGAATAAGCCTAGGGAGGACAAAAATGACCTAATTGTTCATCCAATGACACAAACACACCTATTGGAATCACAAGATTGGTTAAAAACCCTAATTGGACAAGAATAAGCCTAGGGACGACAAAAATGACCTAAATGTTCATCCAATGACACAAACACACCTATTGGATGCACAAGATTGGTTAAAAACCTTAATTGGACAAGAATAAGCCTAGAGAGGACGAAAATGACCTAAATGTTAATACAATGACACAAATGAACTTATTGGATGCACAAGATTGGTTAAAAACCCTAATTGGCCAAGAATAAGCATAGGGAGGACGAAAATGACCTAATTGTTCATCCAATAACACAAATGAACTTATTGGATGCACAAGATTGGTTAAAAACCCTAATTTAATAAGAATAAGCTTAGGGAGGACGAAAATGACCTAATTGTTCATCCAATGACATAAACACACCTATTGGATGCACAAGATTGGTTTAAAACCTTAAATGGACAAGAATAAGCCTTGGGAGGAGGAAAATGACCAAAATATTCCTCAATGACACAAACACACCTTTTGGATGCACAAGATTGGTGAAAAAGCCTAATTGGCCAAGAATAAGCCGTGGGAGGACGAAAATTACCTAATTGTTCATCCAGTGACACAAATGAACTTATTGGATGTTCATCCAATGACACAAACACACCTATTGGATGCACAAGATTGGTTAAAAACCCTAATTGGACAAGAATAAGCAAAGGGAGGAGGAAAATGACCTAAATGTTCATCCAATGACACAAACACACCTATTGGATGCACAAAATTGTTTAAAAACCATAATTGGACAAGAATAAGCCTAGAGAGGACGAAAATGACCTAAATGTTAATCCAATGACACAAATGAATTTATTGGATGCACAAGATTGGTTACAAACCCTAATTGGACAACAATAAGCCTAGGGAGGACGAAAATGACCTAAATGTTCATCCAATGACACAAACACACCTTTTGGATGCACAAGATTGGTTAAAAACCCTAATTGGACAAGAATAAGCCAAGGGAGGACGAAAATGACCTAATTATTCATCAAATGACACAAACACACCTATTGGATGCACAAGATTGGTTAAAAACCCTAATTGGACAAGAATAAGCCTAGAGTGGACGAAAATGACCTAAATGTTAACACAATGACACAAAGGAACTTATTGGTTGCACAAGATTGGTTAGAAACCCTAATTGGCCAAGAATAAGCATAGGGAGGACGAAAATGACCTAGTTGTTGATCCAATGACACAAATGAACTTATTGGATGCACAAGATTGGTTAAAAACCCTAATTGAATAAGAATAAGCTTAGGGAGGACGAAAATGACCTAAATGTTCATCCAATGACACAAATGAACTTATCGGATGCACTAGATTGGTTAAAAACCCTAATTGGACAAAAATAAGCCTTGGGAGGACGAAAATGACCTAATTGTTCATCCAATGACACAAACACACCTATTGGATGCACAAGATTGTTTTAAAACCTTAAATGGACAAGAATAAGCCTTGGGAGGACGAAAATGACCTAAATATTCCTCAATGACACAGACACACCTTTTCGATGCACAAGATTGGTTAAAAACCCTAATTGGACAAGAATAAGCCAAGGGAGGACGAAATTGACCTAATTATTCATCCAATGACACAAACACACCTATTGGATGCACAAGATTGGTTTAAAACCCTAATTGAACAAGAATAAGCCTACGGAGGACGAAAATGACCTAAATGTTCATCCAATGACACAAACACACCTATTGGATGCAAAAGATTGTTTAAAATCCCTAATTAGACAACAATAAGCCTAGGGAGGTCAAAAATGACCTAAATGTTTATACAATGACACAAATGAACTTATTGTATGCACAACATTGGTTAAAAAGCCTAATTGGCCAAGAATAAGCCTAAGGAGGACGAAAATTACCTAATTGTTCATCCAATAACACAAATGAACATATTGGATGTTCATCCAATGACACAAACACACCTATTGGATGCACAAGATTGGTTAAAAACCCTAATTGGACAAGAATAAGCAAAGGGAGGAGGAAAATGACCTAAATGTTCATCCAATGACACAAACACACCTATTGGATGCACAAAATTGGTTAAAAACCATAATTGGACAAGAATAAGCCTAGAGAGGACGAAAATGACCTAAATGTTAATCCAATGACACAAATGAATTTATTGGATGCACAAGATTGGTTAAAAACCCTAATTGGACAAAAATAAGCCTTGGGAGGACGAAAATGACCTAATTGTTCATCCAATGACACAAACACACCTATTGGATGCAATAGATTGGTTTAAAACCTTAAATGGACAAGAATAAGCCAAGGGAGGACGAAAATGACCTAATTATTCATCCAATGACACAAACACACCTATTGGATGCACAAGACTGGTTTAAAACCCTAATTGAACAAGAATAAGCCTACAGAGGACGAAAATGACCTAAATGTTCATCCAATGACACAAACACACCTATTGGATGCAAAATATTGTTTAAAATCCCTAATTAGACAACAATAAGCCTAGGGAGTTCAAAAATGACCTAAATGTTTATACAATGACACAAATGAACTTATTGTATGCACAACATTGGTTAAAAAGCCTAATTGGCCAAGAATAAGCCTAGGGAGGACGAAAATTACCTAATTGTTCATCCAATGACACAAATGAACTTATTGGATGTTCATCCAATGACACAAACACACCTATTGGATGCACAAGATTGGTTAAAAACCCTAATTGGACAAGAATAAGCCTAGAGAGGACGAAAATGACCTAAATGTTAATCCAATGACACAAATGAATTTATTGGATGCACAAGATTGGTTAAAAACCCTAATTGGACAAAAATAAGCCTAGGGAGGACGAAAATGACCTAATTGTTCATACAATGACACAAACACACCTATTGGATACACAAGATTAGTTAAAAACCCTAATTGGACAAGAATAAGCTTAGGGAGAACGAAAATGACCTAAATGTTCATCCAATGACACAAAAACACCTATTGGATGCACAAAATTGGTTAAAAACCCAAATTGGACAAGATTAAGCCTAGAGAGGACGAAAATGTCCTAAATGTTAATCCAATGACACAAAGGAATTTATTGGATGCACAAGATTGGCTAAAAACCCTATTTGGTCATGAATAAGCCTATAGAGGACAAAATTGACCTAAATGTTTATACAATGACACAAATGAACTTATTGTTTGCACAAGATTGGTTAAAAACCCTAATTGGCCAAGAATAAGCCTAGGGAGGACGAAAACGACGTAAATGTTCATCCAATGACACGAACACACCTTTTGGATGGATAAGATTGGTTAAAAACCCTAATTGGACAAGAATAAGCCAAGGGAGGACGAAAATGACCTAATTATTCATCCAACGACACAAACTCACCTATTGGATGCACAAGATTGGTTTAAAACCCTAATTGGACAAGAATAAACCTAGGGAGGACGAAAATGACCTAAATGTTCATCCAATGACACAAACACACCTTTTGGATCCACAAGATTGGTTTAAAACCCTAATTGGACCAGAATAAACCTAGGGAGGACGAAAATGACCTAAATGTTCATCCAATGACACAAACACACCTATTGGATGCACAAAATTGGTTAAAAACCCTAATTGGACAAGATTAAGCCTAGAGAGGACGAAAATGTCCTAAATGTCCATCCAATGACACAAAGGAATTTATTGGATGCACAAGATTGGCTAAAAACCCTATTTGGACATGAATAAGCCTATAGAGGACAAAATTGACCTAAATGTTTATACAATGACACAAATGAACTTATTGTTTGCACAAGATTGGTTAAAAACCCTAATTGGCCAAGAATAAGCCTAGGGAGGACGAAAACGACGTAAATGTTCATCCAATGACACAAACACACCTTTTGGATGGATAAGATTGGTTAAAAACCCTAATTGGACAAGAATAAGCCAAGGGAGGACGAAAATGACCTAATTATTCATCCAACGACACAAACTCACCTATTGGATGCACAAGATTGGTTTAAAACCCTAATTGGACAAGAATAAACCTAGGGAGGACGAAAATGACCTAAATGTTCATCCAATGACACAAACACACCTATTGGATGTACAAAATTGGTTAAAAACCCTAATTGGACAAGAATAAGCCTAGAGTGGACGAAAATGACCTAAATGTTAATACAATGACACAAAGGAACTTATTGGTTGCACAAGATTGGTTAGAAACCCTAATTGGACAAGAATAAGCCTAGAGAGGATGAAAATGACATAAATGTTTATACAATGACACAAATGAACTTATTGGATGCACAAGATTGGTTAAAAACCCTAATTGAATAAGAATAAGCTTAGGGAGAACGAAAATGACCTAATTGTTCATCCAATGACACAAAGGAACTTATCGGATGCACTAGATTGGTAAAAAAACCTAATTGCATAAGAATAAGCCTAGGGAGGACAAAAATGACCTAATTGTTCATCCAATGACACAAACACACCTATTGGAATCACAAGATTGGTTAAAAACCCTAATTGGACAAGAATAAGCCTAGGGACGACAAAAATGACCTAAATGTTCATCCAATGACACAAACACACCTATTGGATGCACAAGATTGGTTAAAAACCTTAATTGGACAAGAATAAGCCTAGAGAGGACGAAAATGACCTAAATGTTAATACAATGACACAAATGAACTTATTGGATGCACAAGATTGGTTAAAAACCCTAATTGGCCAAGAATAAGCATAGGGAGGACGAAAATGACCTAATTGTTCATCCAATAACACAAATGAACTTATTGGATGCACAAGATTGGTTAAAAACCCTAATTTAATAAGAATAAGCTTAGGGAGGACGAAAATGACCTAATTGTTCATCCAATGACATAAACACACCTATTGGATGCACAAGATTGGTTTAAAACCTTAAATGGACAAGAATAAGCCTTGGGAGGAGGAAAATGACCAAAATATTCCTCAATGACACAAACACACCTTTTGGATGCACAAGATTGGTGAAAAAGCCTAATTGGCCAAGAATAAGCCGTGGGAGGACGAAAATTACCTAATTGTTCATCCAGTGACACAAATGAACTTATTGGATGTTCATCCAATGACACAAACACACCTATTGGATGCACAAGATTGGTTAAAAACCCTAATTGGACAAGAATAAGCAAAGGGAGGAGGAAAATGACCTAAATGTTCATCCAATGACACAAACACACCTATTGGATGCACAAAATTGTTTAAAAACCATAATTGGACAAGAATAAGCCTAGAGAGGACGAAAATGACCTAAATGTTAATCCAATGACACAAATGAATTTATTGGATGCACAAGATTGGTTACAAACCCTAATTGGACAACAATAAGCCTAGGGAGGACGAAAATGACCTAAATGTTCATCCAATGACACAAACACACCTTTTGGATGCACAAGATTGGTTAAAAACCCTAATTGGACAAGAATAAGCCAAGGGAGGACGAAAATGACCTAATTATTCATCAAATGACACAAACACACCTATTGGATGCACAAGATTGGTTAAAAACCCTAATTGGACAAGAATAAGCCTAGAGTGGACGAAAATGACCTAAATGTTAACACAATGACACAAAGGAACTTATTGGTTGCACAAGATTGGTTAGAAACCCTAATTGGCCAAGAATAAGCATAGGGAGGACGAAAATGACCTAGTTGTTGATCCAATGACACAAATGAACTTATTGGATGCACAAGATTGGTTAAAAACCCTAATTGAATAAGAATAAGCTTAGGGAGGACGAAAATGACCTAAATGTTCATCCAATGACACAAATGAACTTATCGGATGCACTAGATTGGTTAAAAACCCTAATTGGACAAAAATAAGCCTTGGGAGGACGAAAATGACCTAATTGTTCATCCAATGACACAAACACACCTATTGGATGCACAAGATTGGTTAAAATCCTTAATTGGACAAGAATAAGCCTAGAGAGGACGAAAATGACCTAAATGTTAATACAATGACACAAATGAACTTATTGGATGCACAAGATTGGTTAAAAACCCTAATTGGCCAAGAATAAGCATAGGGAGGACGAAAATGACCTAATTGTTCATCCAATAACACAAATGAACTTATTGGATGCACAAGATTGGTTAAAAACCCTAATTTAATAAGAATAAGCTTAGGGAGGACGAAAATGACCTAATTGTTCATCCAATGACACAAACACACCTATTGGATGCACAAGATTGGTTTAAAACCTTAAATGGACAAGAATAAGCCTTGGGAGGAGGAAAATGACCTAAATATTCCTCAATGACACAAACACACCTTTTGGATGCACAAGATTGGTGAAAAAGCCTAATTGGCCAAGAATAAGCCTAGGCAGGACGAAAATTACCTAATTGTTCATCCAGTGACACAAATGAACTTATTGGATGTTCATCCAATGACACAAACACACCTATTGGATGCACAAGATTGGTTAAAAACCCTAATTGGACAAGAATAAGCAAAGGGAGGAGGAAAATGACCTAAATGTTCATCCAATAACACAAACACACCTATTGGATGCACAAAATTGGTTAAAAACCATAATTGGACAAGAATAAGCCTAGAGAGGACGAAAATGACCTAAATGTTAATCTAATGACACAAATGAATTTATTGGATGCACAAGATTGGTTACAAACCCTAATTGGACAACAATAAGCCTAGGGAGGACGAAAATGACCTAAATGTTCATCCAATGACACAAACACACCTTTTGGATGCACAAGATTGGTTAAAAACCCTAATTGGACAAGAATAAGCCAAGGGAGGACGTAAATGACCTAATTATTCATCCAATGACACAAACACACCTATTGGATGCACAAGATTGGTTAAAAACCCTAATTGGACAAGAATAAGCCAAGGGAGGACGAAATTGACCTAATTATTCATCCAATGACACAAACACACCTATTGGATGCACAAGATTGGTTTAAAACCCTAATTGAACAAGAATAAGCCTACGGAGGACGGAAATGACCTAAATGTTCATCCAATGACACAAACAAACCTATTGGATGCAAAAGATTGTTTAAAATCCCTAATTAGACAACAATAAGCCTAGGGAGGTAAAAAATGACCTAAATGTTTATACAATGACACAAATGAACTTATTGTATGCACAACATTGGTTAAAAAGCCTAATTGGCCAAGAATAAGCCTAGGGAGGACGAAAATTACCTAATTGTTCATCCAATAACACAAATGAACATATTGGATGTTCATCCAATGACACAAACACACCTATTGGATGCACAAGATTGGTTAAAAACCCTAATTGGACAAGAATAAGCAAAGGGAGGAGGAAAATGACCTAAATGTTCATCCAATGACACAAACACACCTATTGGATGCACAAAATTGGTTAAAAACCATAATTGGACAAGAATAAGCCTAGAGAGGACGAAAATGACCTAAATGTTAATCCAATGACACAAATGAATTTATTGGATGCACAAGATTGGTTAAAAACCCTAATTGGACAAAAATAAGCCTTGGGAGGACGAAAATGACCTAATTGTTCATCCAATGACACAAACACACCTATTGGATACACAAGATTGGTTAAAAACCCTAATTCGACAAGAATAAGCTTAGGGAGAACGAAAATGACCTAAATGTTCAACCAATGACACAAACACACCTATTGGATGCACAAAATTGGTTAAAAACCCTAATTGGACAAGATTAAGCCTAGAGAGGACGAAAATGTCCTAAATGTTTATCCAATGACACAAAGGAATTTATTGGATGCTCAAGATTGGCTAAAAACCCTATTGGGCATGAATAAGCCTATAGAGGACAAAATTGACCTAAATGTTTATATAATGACACAAATGAACTTATTGTTTGCACAAGATTGGTTAAAAACCCTAATTGGCCAAGAATAAGCCTAGGGAGGACGAAAATGACCTAATTGTTCATCCAATGACACAAATGAACTTATCGGATGCACTAGATTGGTTAAAAACCCTAATTGCATAAGAATAAGCCTAGGGAGGACGAAAATGACCTAATTGTTCATCCAATGACACAAACACACCTATTGGATGCACAAGATTGGTTAAAAACCCTAATTGGACAAGAATAAGCCTAGAGTGGACGAAAATGACCTAAATGTTAATACAATGACACAAAGGAACTTATTGGTTGCACAAGATTGGTTAGAAACCCTAATTGGCCAAGAATAAGCATAGGGAGGACGAAAATGACCTAGTTGTTGATCCAATGACACAAATGAACTTATTGGATGCACAAGATTGGTTAAAAACCCTAATTGAATAAGAATAAGCTTAGGGAGGACGAAAATGACCTAAATGTTCATCCAATGACACAAACACACCTATTGGATACACAAGATTAGTTAAAAACCCTAATTGGACAAGAATAAGCTTAGGGAGAACGAAAATGACCTAAATGTTCATCCAATGACACAAAAACACCTATTGGATGCACAAAATTGGTTAAAAACCCAAATTGGACAAGATTAAGCCTAGAGAGGACGAAAATGTTCTAAATGTTAATCCAATGACACAAAGGAATTTATTGGATGCACAAGATTGGCTAAAAACCCTATTTGGTCATGAATAAGCCTATAGAGGACAAAATTGACCTAAATGTTTATACAATGACACAAATGAACTTATTGTTTGCACAAGATTGGTTAAAAACCCTAATTGGCCAAGAATAAGCCTAGGGAGGACGAAAACGACGTAAATGTTCATCCAATGACACGAACACACCTTTTGGATGGATAAGATTGGTTAAAAACCCTAATTGGACAAGAATAAGCCAAGGGAGGACGAAAATGACCTAATTATTCATCAACCGACACAAACTCACCTATTGGATGCACAAGATTGGTTTAAAACCCTAATTGGACAAGAATAAACCTAGGGAGGACGAAAATGACCTAAATGTTCATCCAATGACACAAACACACCTTTTGGATCCACAAGATTGGTTTAAAACCCTAATTGGACCAGAATAAACCTAGGGAGGACGAAAATGACCTAAATGTTCATCCAATGACACAAACACACCTATTGGATGCACAAAATTGGTTAAAAACCCTAATTGGACAAGATTAAGCCTAGAGAGGACGAAAATGTCCTAAATGTCCATCCAATGACACAAAGGAATTTATTGGATGCACAAGATTGGCTAAAAACCCTATTTGGACATGAATAAGCCTATAGAGGACAAAATTGACCTAAATGTTTATACAATGACACAAATGAACTTATTGTTTGCACAAGATTGGTTAAAAACCCTAATTGGCCAAGAATAAGCCTAGGGAGGACGAAAACGACGTAAATGTTCATCCAATGACACAAACACACCTTTTGGATGGATAAGATTGGTTAAAAACCCTAATTGGACAAGAATAAGCCAAGGGAGGACGAAAATGACCTAATTATTCATCCAACGACACAAACTCACCTATTGGATGCACAAGATTGGTTTAAAACCCTAATTGGACAAGAATAAACCTAGGGAGGACGAAAATGACCTAAATGTTCATCCAATGACACAAACATACCTATTGGATGTACAAAATTGGTTAAAAACCCTAATTGGACAAGAATAAGCCTAGACTGGACGAAAATGACCTAAATGTTAATACAATGACACAAAGGAACTTATTGGTTGCACAAGATTGGTTAGAAACCCTAATTGGACAAGAATAAGCCTAGAGAGGATGAAAATGCCATAAATGTTTATACAATGACACAAATGAACTTATTGGATGCACAAGATTGGTTAAAAACCCTAATTGAATAAGAATAAGCTTAGGGAGAACGAAAATGACCTAATTGTTCATCCAATGACACAAATGAACTTATCGGATGCACTAGATTGGTTAAAAACCCTAATTGCATAAGAATAAGCCTAGGGAGGACGAAAATGACCTAATTGTTCATCCAATGACACAGACACACCTATTGGAAGCACAAGATTGGTTAAAAACCCTAATTGGACAAGAATAAGCCTAGGGAGGACAAAAATGACCTAAATGTTCATCCAATGACACAAACACACCTATTGGATGCACAAGATTGGTTAAAAACCTTAATTGGACAAGAATAAGCCTAGAGAGGACGAAAATGACCTAAATGTTAATACAATGACACAAATGAACTTATTGGATGCTCAAGATTGGTTAAAACCCTAATTGGCCAAGAATAAGCATAGGGAGGACGAAAATGACCTAATTGTTCATCCAATAACACAAATGAACTTATTGGATGCACAAGATTGGTTAAAAACCCTAATTGAATAAGAATAAGCTTAGGGAGGACGAAAATGACCTAATTGTTCATCCAATGACACAAACACACCTATTGGATGCACAAGATTGGTTTAAAACCTTAAATGGACAAGAATAAGCCTTGGGAGGACGAAAATGACCTAAATTTTCCTCAATGACACAGACACACCTTTTCGATGCACAAGATTGGTTAAAAACCCTAATTGGACAAGAATAAGCCAAGGGAGGACGAAAATGACCTAATTATTCATCCAATGACACAAACACACCTATTGGATGCACAAGATTGGTTTAAAACCCTAATTGGACAAGAATAAGCAAAGGGAGGAGGAAAATGACTTAAATGTTCATCCAATGACACAAACACACCTATTGGATGCACAAAATTGGTTAAAAACCATAATTGGACAAGAATAAGCCTAGAGAGGACGAAAATGACCTAAATGTTAATCCAATGACACAAATGAATTTATTGGATGCACAAGATTGGTTACAAACCCTAATTGGACAACAATAAGCCTAGGGAGGACGAAAATGACCTAAATGTTCATCCAATGACACAAACACACCTTTTGGATGCACAAGATTGGTTAAAAACCCTAATTGGACAAGAATAAGCCAAGGGAGGACGAAAATGACCTAATTATTCATCAAATGACACAAACACACCTATTGGATGCACAAGATTGGTTAAAAACCCTAATTGGACAAGAATAAGCCTAGAGTGGACGAAAATGACCTAAATGTTAACACAATGACACAAAGGAACTTATTGGTTGCACAAGATTGGTTAGAAACCCTAATTGGCCAAGAATAAGCATAGGGAGGACGAAAATGACCTAGTTGTTGATCCAATGACACAAATGAACTTATTGGATGCACAAGATTGGTTAAAAACCCTAATTGAATAAGAATAAGCTTAGGGAGGACGAAAATGACCTAAATGTTCATCCAATGACACAAATGAACTTATCGGATGCACTAGATTGGTTAAAAACCCTAATTGGACAAAAATAAGCCTTGGGAGGACGAAAATGACCTAATTGTTCATCCAATGACACAAACACACCTATTGGATGCACAAGATTGGTTAAAAACCTTAATTGGACAAGAATAAGCCTAGAGAGGACGAAAATGACCTAAATGTTAATACAATGACACAAATGAACTTATTGGATGCACAAGATTGGTTAAAAACCCTAATTGGACAAGAATAAGCATAGGGAGGACGAAAATGACCTAATTGTTCATCCAATAACACAAATGAACTTATTGGATGCACAAGATTGGTTAAAAACCCTAATTGAATAAGAATAAGCCTAGGGAGGACGAAAATGACCTAATTGTTCATCCAACGACACAGACACACCTATTGGAAGCACAAGATTGGTTAAAAACCCTAATTTGACAAGAATAAGCCTAGGGAGGACGTAAATGATCTAATTGTTCATCCAATGACACAAACACACCTATTGGATGCACAAGATTGGTTAAAAACCTTAATTGGACAAGAATAAGCCTAGAGAGGACGAAAATGACCTAAATGTTAATACAATGACACAAATGAACTTATTGGATGCACAAGATTGGTTAAAAACCCTAATTGGCCAAGAATAAGCATAGGGAGGACGAAAATGACCTAATTGTTCATCCAATAACACAAATGAACTTATTGGATGCACAAGATTGGTTAAAAACCCTAATTGAATAAGAATAAGCTTAGGGAGGACGAAAATGACCTAATTGTTCATCCCATGACACAAACACACCTATTGGATGCACAAGACTGGTTTAAAACCTTAAATGGACAAGAATAAGCCTTGGGAGGACGAAAATGACCTAAATATTCCTCAATGACACAAACACACCTATTGGATGCACAAAATTGGTTAAAAACCCTAATTGGACAAGATTAAGCCTAGAGAGGACGAAAATGTCCTAAATGTTAATCCAATGACGCAAAGGAATTTATTGGTTGCACAAGATTGGCTAAAAACCCTATTTGGACATGAAAAAGCCTATAGAGGACAAAATTGACCTAAATGTTTATACAATGACACAAATGAACTTATTGTTTGCACAAGATTGGTTAAAAACCCTAATTGGCCAAGAATAAGCCTAGGGAGGACGAAAATGACCTAAATGTTCATCCAATGACACAAACACACCTTTTGCATGCACAAGATTGGTTAAAAACCCTAATTGGACAAGAATAAGCCAAGGGAGGACGAAAATGACCTAATTATTCATCCAATGACACAAACTCACCTATTGGATGCACAAGATTGGTTTAAAACCCTAATTGGACAAGAATAAACCTAGGGAGGACGAAAATGACCTAAATGTTCATCCAATGACACAAACACACCTATTGGATGTACAAAATTGGTTAAAAACCCTAATTGGACAAGAATAAGCCTAGAGTGGACGAAAATGACCTAAATGTTAATACAATGACACAAAGGAACTTATTGGTTGCACAAGATTGGTTAGAAACCCTAATTGGACAAGAATAAGCCTAGAGAGGATGAAAATGACATAAATGTTTATACAATGACACAAATGAACTTATTGGATGCACAAGATTGGTTAAAAACCCTAATTGAATAAGAATAAGCTTAGGGAGAACGAAAATGACCTAATTGTTCATCCAATGACACAAAGGAACTTATCGGATGCACTAGATTGGTAAAAAAACCTAATTGCATAAGAATAAGCCTAGGGAGGACAAAAATGACCTAATTGTTCATCCAATGACACAAACACACCTATTGGAATCACAAGATTGGTTAAAAACCCTAATTGGACAAGAATAAGCCTAGGGACGACAAAAATGACCTAAATGTTCATCCAATGACACAAACACACCTATTGGATGCACAAGATTGGTTAAAAACCTTAATTGGACAAGAATAAGCCTAGAGAGGACGAAAATGACCTAAATGTTAATACAATGACACAAATGAACTTATTGGATGCACAAGATTGGTTAAAAACCCTAATTGGCCAAGAATAAGCATAGGGAGGACGAAAATGACCTAATTGTTCATCCAATAACACAAATGAACTTATTGGATGCACAAGATTGGTTAAAAACCCTAATTTAATAAGAATAAGCTTAGGGAGGACGAAAATGACCTAATTGTTCATCCAATGACATAAACACACCTATTGGATGCACAAGATTGGTTTAAAACCTTAAATGGACAAGAATAAGCCTTGGGAGGAGGAAAATGACCAAAATATTCCTCAATGACACAAACACACCTTTTGGATGCACAAGATTGGTGAAAAAGCCTAATTGGCCAAGAATAAGCCGTGGGAGGACGAAAATTACCTAATTGTTCATCCAGTGACACAAATGAACTTATTGGATGTTCATCCAATGACACAAACACACCTATTGGATGCACAAGATTGGTTAAAAACCCTAATTGGACAAGAATAAGCAAAGGGAGGAGGAAAATGACCTAAATGTTCATCCAATGACACAAACACACCTATTGGATGCACAAAATTGTTTAAAAACCATAATTGGACAAGAATAAGCCTAGAGAGGACGAAAATGACCTAAATGTTAATCCAATGACACAAATGAATTTATTGGATGCACAAGATTGGTTACAAACCCTAATTGGACAACAATAAGCCTAGGGAGGACGAAAATGACCTAAATGTTCATCCAATGACACAAACACACCTTTTGGATGCACAAGATTGGTTAAAAACCCTAATTGGACAAGAATAAGCCAAGGGAGGACGAAAATGACCTAATTATTCATCAAATGACACAAACACACCTATTGGATGCACAAGATTGGTTAAAAACCCTAATTGGACAAGAATAAGCCTAGAGTGGACGAAAATGACCTAAATGTTAATACAATGACACAAAGGAACTTATTGGTTGCACAAGATTGGTTAGAAACCCTAATTGGCCAAGAATAAGCATAGGGAGGACGAAAATGACCTAGTTGTTGATCCAATGACACAAATGAACTTATTGGATGCACAAGATTGGTTAAAAACCCTAATTGAATAAGAATAAGCTTAGGGAGGACGAAAATGACCTAAATGTTCATCCAATGACACAAATGAACTTATCAGATGCACTAGATTGGTTAAAAACCCTAATTGAATAAGAATAAGCTTAGGGAGGACGAAAATGACCTAATTATTCATCCAATGACACAAACTCACCTATTGGATGCACAAGATTGGTTTAAAACCCTAATTGGACAAGAATAAACCTAGGGAGGACGAAAATGACCTAAATGTTCATCCAATGACACAAACACACCTATTGGATGTACAAAATTGGTTAAAAACCCTAATTGGACAAGAATAAGCCTAGACTGGACGAAAATGACCTAAATGTTAATACAATGACACAAAGGAACTTATTGGTTGCACAAGATTGGTTAGAAACCCTAATTGGACAAGAATAAGCCTAGAGAGGATGAAAATGCCATAAATGTTTATACAATGACACAAATGAACTTATTGGATGCACAAGATTGGTTAAAAACCCTAATTGAATAAGAATAAGCTTAGGGAGAACGAAAATGACCTAATTGTTCATCCAATGACACAAATGAACTTATCGGATGCACTAGATTGGTTAAAAACCCTAATTGCATAGGAATAAGCCTAGGGAGGACGAAAATGACCTAATTGTTCCTCCAATGACACAAACACACCTATTGGAAGCACAAGATTGGTTAAAAACCCTAATTGGACAAGAATAAGCCTAGGGAGGACAAAAATGACCTAAATGTTCATCCAATGACACAAACACACCTATTGGATGCACAAGATTGGTTAAAAACCTTAATTGGACAAGAATAAGCCTAGAGAGGACGAAAATGACCTAAATGTTAATACAATGACACAAATGAACTTATTGGATGCACAAGATTGGTTAAAAACCCTAATTGGCCAAGAATAAGCATAGGGAGGACGAAAATGACCTAATTGTTCATCCAATAACACAAATGAACTTATTGGATGCACAAGATTGGTTAAAAACCCTAATTTAATAAGAATAAGCTTAGGGAGGACGAAAATGACCTAATTGTTCATCCAATGACATAAACACACCTATTGGATGCACAAGATTGGTTTAAAACCTTAAATGGACAAGAATAAGCCTTGGGAGGAGGAAAATGACCAAAATATTCCTCAATGACACAAACACACCTTTTGGATGCACAAGATTGGTGAAAAAGCCTAATTGGCCAAGAATAAGCCGTGGGAGGACGAAAATTACCTAATTGTTCATCCAGTGACACAAATGAACTTATTGGATGTTCATCCAATGACACAAACACACCTATTGGATGCACAAGATTGGTTAAAAACCCTAATTGGACAAGAATAAGCAAAGGGAGGAGGAAAATGACCTAAATGTTCATCCAATGACACAAACACACCTATTGGATGCACAAAATTGTTTAAAAACCATAATTGGACAAGAATAAGCCTAGAGAGGACGAAAATGACCTAAATGTTAATCCAATGACACAAATGAATTTATTGGATGCACAAGATTGGTTACAAACCCTAATTGGACAACAATAAGCCTAGGGAGGACGAAAATGACCTAAATGTTCATCCAATGACACAAACACACCTATTGGATGCACAAGATTGGTTAAAAACCCTAATTGGACAAGAATAAGCCTAGAGTGGACGAAAATGACCTAAATGTTAATACAATGACACAAAGGAACTTATTGGTTGCACAAGATTGGTTAGAAACCCTAATTGGCCAAGAATAAGCATAGGGAGGACGAAAATGACCTAGTTGTTGATCCAATGACACAAATGAACTTATTGGATGCACAAGATTGGTTAAAAACCCTAATTGAATAAGAATAAGCTTAGGGAGGACGAAAATGACCTAATTGTTCATCCAATGACAAAAACACACCTATTGGATGCACAAGATTGGTTAAATACCCTAATTGGACAAAAATAAGCCTTGGGAGGACGAAAATGACCTAATTGTTCATCCAATGACACAAACACACCTATTGGATGCACAAGATTGGTTTAAAACCTTAAATGGACAAGAATAAGCCTTGGGAGGACAAAAATGACCTAAATATTCCTCAATGACACAGACACACCTTTTCGATGCACAAGATTGGATAAAAACCCTAATTGGACAAGAATAAGCCAAGGGAGGACGAAAATGACCTAATTATTCATCCAATGACACAAACACACCTATTGGATGCACAAGATTGGTTAAAAACCCTAATTGGACAAGAATAAGCCTAGAGTGGACGAAAATGACCTAAATGTTAATACAATGACACAAAGGAACTTATTGGTTGCACAAGATTGGTTAGAAACCCTAATTGACCAAGAATAAGCATAGGGAGGACGAAAATGACCTAGTTGTTGATCCAATGACACAAATGAACTTATTGGATGCACAAGATTGGTTAAAAACCCTAATTGAATAAGAATAAGCTTAGGGAGGACGAAAATGACCTAAATGTTCATCCAATGACACAAATGAACTTATCGGATGCACTAGATTGGTTAAAAACCCTAATTGCCTAAGAATAAGCCTAGGGAGGACGAAAATGACCTAATTGTTCATCCAATGACACAAACACACCTATTGGATGCACAAGATTGGTTTAAAACCTTAAATGGACAAGAATAAGCCTTGGGAGGAGGAAGATGACCTAAATATTCCTCAATGACACAAACACACCTTTTGGATGCACAAGATTGGTTAAAAACCCTAATTGGCCAAGAATAAGCCTAGGGAGGACGAAAATTACCTAATTGTTCATCCAATGACACAAATGAACTTATTGGATGTTCATCCAATGACACAAACACACCTATTGGATGCACAAGATTGGTTAAAAACCCTAATTGGACAAGAATAAGCAAAGGGAGGAGGAAAATGACCTAAATGTTCATCCAACGACACAAACACACCTATTGGATGCACAAAATTGGTTAAAAACAATAATTGGACAAGAATAAGCCTAGAGAGGACGAAAATGACCTAAATGTTAATCCAATGACACAAATGAATTTATTGGATGCAAAAGATTGGTTACAAACCCTAATTGGACAACAATAAGCCTAGGGAGGACGAAAATGACCTAAATGTTCATCCAATAACGCAAACACACCTTTTGGATGCACAAGATTGGTTAAAAACCCTAATTGGACAAGAATAAGCCAAGGGAGGACGAAAATGACCTAATTATTCATCCAATGACACAAACACACCTATTGGATGCACAAGATTGGTTTAAAACCCTAATTGAACAAGAATAAGCCTACGGAGGACGAAAATGACCTAAATGTTCATCCAATGACACAAACACACCTATTGGATGCACAAGATTGTTTAAAATCCCTAATTGGACAACAATAAGCCTAGGGAGGTCGAAAATGACCTAAATGTTAATACAATGACACAAATGAACTTATTGGATGCACAAGATTGGTTAAAAACCCTAATTGGCCAAGAATAAGCATAGGGAGGACGAAAATGACCTAATTGTTCATCCAATAACACAAATGAACTTATTGGATGCACAAGATTGGTTAAAAACCCTAATTGAATAAGAATAAGCCTAGGGAGGACGAAAATGACCTAATTGTTCATCCAACGACACAGACACACCTATAGGAAGCACAAGATTGGTTAAAAACCCTAATTGGACAAGAATAAGCATAGGGAGGACAAAAATGACCTAAATGTTCATCCAATGACACAAACACACCTATTGGATGCAGAAGATTGGTTAAAAACCTTAATTGGACAAGAATAAGCCTAGAGAGGACAAAAATGACCTAAATGTTAATACAATGACACAAATGAACTTATTGGATGCACAAGATTGGTTAAAAACCCTAATTGGCCAAGAATAAGCATAGGGAGGACGAAAATGACCTAATTGTTCATCCAATAACACAAATGAACTTATTGGATGCACAAGATTGGTTAAAAACCCTAATTGAATAAGAATAAGCCTAGGGAGGACGAAAATGACCTAATTGTTCATCCAACGACACAGACACACCTATTGGAAGCAC
Organism: Cicer bijugum; assembly: GCA_037974875.1. Classification (NCBI taxonomy): domain Eukaryota; kingdom Viridiplantae; phylum Streptophyta; class Magnoliopsida; order Fabales; family Fabaceae; genus Cicer; species Cicer bijugum. Next base: position 108,542 of record JBBPBT010001074.1, read on the forward strand.
AAGATTGGTTAAAAACCCTAATTGGACAGGAATAAGCCTAGGGAGGACAAAAATGACCTAAATGTTCATCCAATGACACAAACACACCTATTGGATGCACAAGATTGGTTAAAAACCTTAATTGGACAAGAATAAGCCTAGAGAGGACGAAAATGACCTAAATGTTAATACAATGACACAAACGAACTTATTGGATGCACAAGATTGGTTAAAAACCCTAATTGGCAAAGAATAAGCATAGGGAGGACGAAAATGACCTAATTGTTCATCCAATTACACAAATGAACTTATTGGATGCACAAGATTGGTTAAAAACCCTAATTGAATAACAATAAGCCTAGGGAGGACGAAAATGACCTAATTGTTCATCCAATGACACAAACACACCTTTTGGATGCACAAAATTGGTTCAAAACCCTAATTGGACAAGAATAAGCCTAGAGAGGATGAAAATGACCTAAATGTTAATCCAATGACACAAATGAATTTATTGGATGCACCAGATTGGTTAAAAACCCTAATTGAATAAGAATAAGCCTAGGGAGGACGAAAATGACCTAATTGTTCATCCAATGACACAAACACACCTATTGGATGCACAAGATTGGTTAAAAACCCTAATTGGACAAGAATAAGCTTAGGGAGAACGAAAATGACCTAAATGTTCCTCCAATGACACAAACACACTTATTGGATGCACAAAATTGGTTAAAAACCCTAATTGGACAAGATTAAGCCTAGAGAGGACGAAAATGTCCTAAATGTTAATCAAATGACACAAATGAATTTATTGGATGCACAAGATTGGTTAAAAACCCTAATTGGACAAGAATAAGCCTAGGGAGGACGAAAATGACCAAAATATTCCTCAATGACACAAACACACCTTTTCGATGCACAAGATTGGTTAAAAACCCTAATTGGACAAGACTAAGCCAAGGGAGGACGAAAATGACCTAATTATTCATCCAATGACACGAACACACCTATTGGATGCACAAGATTGGTTTAAAACCCTAATTGAACAAGAATAAGCCTACGGAGGACGAAAATGACCTAAATGTTCATCCAATGACACAAACACACCTATTGGATGCACAAGATTGTTTAAAATCCCTAATTGGACAACAATAAGCCTAGGGAGGTCGAAAATGACCTAAATGTTTAAACAATGACACAAATGAACTTATTGTATGCACAACATTGGTTAAAAACCCTAATTGGCCAAGAATAAGCCTAGGGAGGACGAAAATTACCTAATTGTTCATCCAATGACACAAATGAACTTATTGGATGTTCATCCAATGACACAAACACACCTATTGGATGCACAAGATTGGTTAAAAACCCTAATTGGACAAGAATAAGCAAAGGGAGGAGGAAAATGACCTAAATGTTCATCCAATGACACAAACACACCTATTGGATGCACAAAATTGGTTAAAAACCATAATTGGACAAGAATAAGCCTAGAGAGGACGAAAATGACCTAAATGTTAATCCAATGACACAAATGAATTTATTGGATGCACAAGATTGGTTAAAAACCCTAATTGGACAAAAATAAGCCTTGGGAGGACGAAAATGACCTAATTGTTCATCCAATGACACAAACACACCTGTTGGATGCAATAGATTGGTTTAAAACCTTAAATGGACAAGAATAAGCGTTGGGAGGAAGAAAATGACCTAAATATTCCTCAATGACACAGACACACCTTTTCGATGCACAAGATTGGTTAAAAACCCTAATTGGACAAGAATAAGCCAAGGGAGGACGAAATTGACCTAATTATTCATCCAATGACACAAACACACCTATTGGATGCACAAGATTGGTTTAAAACCCTAATTGAACAAGAATAAGCCTACGGAGGACGGAAATGACCTAAATGTTCATCCAATGACACAAACAAACCTATTGGATGCAAAAGATTGTTTAAAATCCCTAATTAGACAACAATAAGCCTAGGGAGGTAAAAAATGACCTAAATGTTTATACAATGACACAAATGAACTTATTGTATGCACAACATTGGTTAAAAAGCCTAATTGGCCAAGAATAAGCCTAGGGAGGACGAAAATTACCTAATTGTTCATCCAATAACACAAATGAACATATTGGATGTTAATCCAATGACACAAACACACCTATTGGATGCACAAGATTGGTTAAAAACCCTAATTGGACAAGAATAAGCAAAGGGAGGAGGAAAATGACCTAAATGTTCATCCAATGACACAAACACACCTATTGGATGCACAAAATTGGTTAAAAACCATAATTGGACAAGAATAAGCCTAGAGAGGACGAAAATGACCTAAATGTTAATCCAATGACACAAATGAATTTATTGGATGCACAAGATTGGTTAAAAACCCTAATTGGACAAAAATAAGCCTTGGGAGGACGAAAATGACCTAATTGTTCATCCAATGACACAAACACACCTGTTGGATGCAATAGATTGGTTTAAAACCTTAAATGGACAAGAATAAGCGTTGGGAGGAAGAAAATGACCTAAATATTCCTCAATGACACAGACACACCTTTTCGATGCACAAGATTGGTTAAAAACCCTAATTGGACAAGAATAAGCCAAGGGAGGACGAAAATGACCTAATTATTCATCCAATGACACAAACACACCTATTGGATGCACAAGACTGGTTTAAAACCCTAATTGAACAAGAATAAGCCTACGGAGGACGAAAATGACCTAAATGTTCATCCAATGACACAAACACACCTATTGGATGCAAAAGATTGTTTAAAATCCCTAATTAGACAACAATAAGCCTAGGGAGTTCAAAAATGACCTAAATGTTTATACAATGACACAAATGAACTTATTGTATGCACAACATTGGTTAAAAAGCCTAATTGGCCAAGAATAAGCCTAGGGAGGACGAAAATTACCTAATTGTTCATCCAATAACACAAATGAACATATTGGATGTTCATCCAATGACACAAACACACCTATTGGATGCACAAGATTGGTTAAAAACCCTAATTGGACAAGAATAAGCAAAGGGAGGAGGAAAATGACCTAAATGTTCATCCAATGACACAAACACACCTATTGGATGCACAAAATTGGTTAACAACCATAATTGGACAAGAATAAGCCTAGAGAGGACGAAAATGACCTAAATGTTAATCCAATGACACAAATGAATTTATTGGATGCACAAGATTGGTTACAAACACTAATTGGACAACAATAAGCCTAGGGAGGACGAAAATGACCTAAATGTTCATCCAATGACACAAACACACCTTTTGGATGCACAAGATTGGTTAAAAACCCTAATTGGACAAGAATAAGCCAAGGGAGGACGTAAATGACCTAATTATTCATCCAATGACACAAACACACCTATTGGATACACAAGATTGGTTAAAAACCCTAATTGAACAAGAATAAGCCTAGAGTGGACGCAAATGACCTAAATGTTAATACAATGACACAAAGGAACTTATTGGTTGCACAAGATTGGTTAGAAACCCTAATTGGCTAAGAATAAGCATAAGGACGAAGAAAATGACCTAGTTGTTGATCCAATGACACAAATGAACTTATTGGATGCACAAGATTGGTTAAAAACCCTAATTGAATAAGAATAAGCTTAGGGAGGACGAAAATGACCTAAATGTTCATCCAATGACACAAATGAACTTATCGGATGCACTAGATTGGTTAAAAACCCTAATTGCATAAGAATAAGCCTATGGAGGACGAAAATGACCTAATTGTTCATCCAATGACACAAACACACCAATTGGAAGCACAAGATTGGTTAAAAACCCTAATTGGACAAGAATAAGCCTAGGGAGGACAAAAATGACCTAAATGTTCATCCAATGACACAAACACACCTATTGGATGCACAAGATTGGTTAAAAACCTTAATTGGACAACAATAAACCTAGAGAGGACGAAAATGACCTAAATGTTAATACAATGACACAAAGGAACTTATTGGAAGCACAAGATTGGTTAGAAACCCTAATTGGCCAAGAATAAGCATAGGGAGGACGAAAATGACCTGATTGTTCATCCAATGTCAAAAACACACCTATTGGATGCACAAGATTGGTTAAAAACCCTAATTGGACAAAAATAAGCCTTGGGAGGACGAAAATGACCTAATTGTTTTTCCAATGACACAAACACACCTATTGGATGCACAAGATTGGTTTAAAACCTTAAATGGACAAGAATAAGCCTTGGGAGGACGAAAATGACCTAAATATTCCTCAATGACACAGACACAGCTTTTCGATGCACAAGATTGGTTAAAAACCCTAATTGGACAAGAATAAGCCAAGGGAGGACGAAATTGACCTAATTATTCATCCAATGACACAAACACACCTATTGGATGCACAAGATTGGTTTAAAACCCTAATTGAACAAGAATAAGCCTACGGAGGACGAAAATGACCTAAATGTTTATACAATATTACAAATGAACTTATTGTATGCACAACATTGGTTAAAAAGCCTAATTGGCCAAGAATAAGCCTAGGGAGGACGAAAATTACCTAATTGTTAATCCAATGACACAAATGAACTTATTGGATTTTCATCCAATGACACAAACACACCTATTGGATGCACAAGATTGGTTAAAAACCCTAATTGGACAAGAATAAGCCTAGAGTGGACGAAAATGACCTAAATGTTAATACAATGACACAAAGGAACTTATTGGTTGCACAAGATTGGTTAGAAACCCTAATTGGCCAAGAATAAGCATAGGGAGGACGAAAATGACCTAAATGTTAAACCAATGACACAAACACACCTATTGGATACACAAGATTGGTTAAAAACCCTAATTGGACAAGAATAAGCTTAGGGAGAACGAAAATGACCTAAATGTTCATCCAATGACACAAACACACCTATTGGATGCACAAGATTGGTTTAAAACCCTAATTGAACAAGAATAAGCCTACGGAGGACGAAAATGACCTAAATGTTCATCCAATGACACAAACACACCTATTGGATGCACAAGATTGTTTAAAATCCCTAATTGGACAACAATAAGCCTAGGGAGGTCGAAAATGACCTAAATGTTAATACAATGACACAAATGAACTTATTGGATGCACAAGATTGGTTAAAAACCCTAATTGGCCAAGAATAAGCATAGGGAGGACGAAAATGACCTAATTGTTCATCCAATAACACAAATGAACTTATTGGATGCACAAGATTGGTTAAAAACCATAATAGAATAAGAATAAGCTTAGGGAGGACGAAAATGACCTAATTGTTCATCCAATGACAAAAACACACCTATTGGATGCACAAGATTGGTTAAAAACCCTAATTGGACAAAAATAAGCCTTGGGAGGACGAAAATGACCTAAATGTTCATCCAATGACACAAATACACCTATTGGATGCACAAGATTGGTTAAAAACCTTAATTGGGCAAGGATAAGCCTAGAGAGGACGAAAATGACCTAAATGTTAATACAATGACACAAATGAACTTATTGGATACACAAGATTGGTTAAAAAACCCTAATTGGCCAAGAATAAGCATAGGGAGGACGAAAATGACCTAATTGTTCATCCAATAACACAAATGAACTTATTTGATGCACAAGATTGGTTAAAAACCCTAATTGAATAAGAATAAGCTTAGGGAGGACGAAAATGACCTAATTGTTCATCCAATGACAAAAACACACCTATTGGATGCACAAGTTTGGTTAAAAACCCTAATTGGACAAAAATAAGCCTTGGGAGGACAAAAATGACTTAATTGTTCATCCAATGACACAAACACACCTATTGGATGCACAAGATTTGTTTAAAACCTTAAATGGACAAGAATAAGCCTTGGGAGGACGAAAATGACCTAAATATTCCTCAATGACACAGACACACCTTTTCGATGCACAAGATTGGTTAAAAACCCTAATTGGACAAGAATAAGCCAAGGGAGGACGAAAATGACCTAATTATTCATCCAATGACACAAACACACCTATTGGATGCACAAGATTGGTTTAAAACCCTAATTGAACAAGAATAAGCCTACGGAGGACGAAAATGACCTAAATGTTCATCCAATGACACAAACACACCTGTTGGATGCACAAGATTGTTTAAAATCCATAATTGGACAACAATAAGCCTAGGGAGGTCGAAAATGACCAAAATGTTAATACAACGACACAAATGAACTTATTGGATGCACAAGATTGGTTAAAAACCCTAATTGGCCAAGAATAAGCATAGGGAGGACGAAAATGACCTAATTGTTCATCCAATAACGCAAATGAACTTATTGGATGCACAAGATTGGTTAAAAACCCTAATTGAATAAGAATAAGGTTAGGGAGGAGGAAAATGACACAAATATTCCTCAAAGACACAAACACACCTTTTGGAATCACAAGATTGGTTAAAAAGCCTAATTGGCCAAGAATTCTCCTAGGGAGGACGAAAATTACCTAATTGTTCATCCAATGACACAAATGAACTTATTGGATGTTCATCCAATGACACAAACACACCTATTGGATGCACAAGATTGGTTAAAAACCCTAATTGGACAAGAATAAGCAAAGGGAGGAGGAAATTTGACCTAACTGTTCATCCAATGACACAAACACACCTATTGGATGCACAAAATTGGTTAAAAACCATAATTGGACAAGAATAAGCCTAGAGAGGACGAAAATGACCTAAATGTTAATCCAATGACACAAATGAATTTATTGGATGCACAAGATTGGTTACAAACCCTAATTGGACAACAATAAGCCTAGGGAGGACGAAAATGACCTAAATGTTCATCCAATGACACAAACACACCTTTTGGATGCACAAGATTGGTTAAAAACCCTAATTGGACAAGAATAAGCCAAGGGAGGACGTAAATGACCTAATTATTCATCCAATGACACAAACAAACCTATTGGATACACAAGATTGGTTAAAAACCCTAATTGAACAAGAATAAGCCTAGAGTGGACGAAAATGACCTAAATGTTAATACAATGACACAAAGGAACTTATTGGTTGCACAAGATTGGTTAGAAACCCTAATTGGCCAAGAATAAGCATAGGGAGGAAGAAAATGACCTAGTTGTTGATCAAATGACACAAATGAACTTATTGGATGCACAAGATTGGTTAAAAACCCTAATTGAATAAGAATAAGCTTAGGGAGGACGAAAATGACCTAAATGTTCATCCAATGACTCAAATGAACTTATCGGATGCACTAGATTGGTTAAAAACCCTAATTGCATAAGAATAAGCCTAGGGAGGACGAAAATGACCTAATTGTTCATCCAATGACACAAACACACCAATTGGAAGCACAAGATTGGTTAAAAACGCTAATTGGACAAGAATAAGCCTAGGGAGGACAAAAATGACCTAAATGTTCATCCAATGACACAAACACACCTATTGGATGCACAAGATTGGTTAAAAACCTTAATTGGACAAGAATAAGCCTAGAGAGGAGGAAAATGACCTAAATGTTAATACAATGACACAAATGAAGATATTGGATGCACAAGATTGGTTAAAAACCCTAATTGGACAAGAATAAGCCAAGGGAGGACGAAAATGACCTAATTATTCATCCAATGACACAAACACACCTATTGGATACACAAGATTGGTTAAAAACCCTAATTGGACAAGAATAAGCCTAGAGTGGACGAAAATGACCTAAATGTTATTACAATGACACAAAGGAACTTATTGGTTGCACAAGATTGGTTAGAAACCGTAATTGGCCAAGAATAAGCATAGGGAGGACGAAAATGACCTAGTTGTTGATCCAATGACACAAATGAACTTATTGGATGCACAAGATTGGTTAAAAACCCTAATTGAATAAGAATAAGCTTAGGGAGGACGAAAATGACCTAATTGTTCATCCAATGACACAAACACACCTATTGGATGCGCAAGATTGGTTTAAAACCTTAAATGGACAAGAATAAGCCTTGGGAGGAGGAAGATGACCTAAATATTCCTCAATGACACAAACACACCTTTTGGATGCACAAGATTGGTTAAAAACCCTAATTGGCCATGAATAAGCATAGGGAGGACGAAAATGACCTAATTGTTCATCCAATAACACAAATAAACTTATTGGATGCACAAGATTGGTTAAAAACCCTAATTGAATAAGAATAAGCTTAGGGAGGACGAAAATGACCTAATTGTTCATCCAATGACACAAACACACCTATTGGATGCACAAGATTGGTTTAAAACCTTAAATGGACAAGAATAAGCCTTGGGAGGAGGAAGATGACCTAAATATTCCTCAATGACACAAACACACCTTTTGGATGCACAAGATTGGTTAAAAACCCTAATTGGCCATGAATAAGCATAGGGAGGACGAAAATGACCTAATTGTTCATCCAATAACACAAATAAACTTATTGGATGCACAAGATTGGTTAAAAACCCTAATTGAATAAGAATAAGCTTAGGGAGGACGAAAATGACCTAATTGTTCATCCAATGACACAAACACACCTATTGGATGCACAAGATTGGTTTAAAACCTTAAATGGACAAGAATAAGCCTTGGGAGGAGGAAGATGACCTAAATATTGCTCAATGACACAAACACACCTTTTGGATGCACAAGATTGGTTAAAAACCCTAATTGGCCATGAGTAAGCCTAGGGAGGACGAAAATTACCTAATTGTTCATCCAATGACACAAATGAACTTATTGGATGTTCATCCAATGACACAAACACACCTATTGGATGCGCAAGATTGGTTAAAAACCCTAATTGGTCAAGAATAAGCAAAGGGAGGAGGAAAATGACCTAAATGTTCATCCAATGACACAAACACACCTATTGGATGCACAAAATTGGTTAAAAACCATAATTGGACAAGAATAAGCCTAGAGAGGACGAATATGACCTAAATGTTAATCCAATGACACAAATGAATTTATTGGATGCACAAGATTGGTTAAAAACCCTAATTGGACAACAATAAGCCTTGGGAGGACGAAAATGACCTAAATGTTCATCCAATGACACAAACACACCTTTTGGATGGATAAGATTGGTTAAAATCCCTAATTGGACAAGATTAAGCCTAGGGAGGACCAACATGACCTAAATGTTCATCCAATGACACAAACACACCTATTGGATGCACAAGATTGGTTAAAAACCTTAATTGGACAAGAATAACCCTAGAGAGGACGAAAATGACCTAAATGTTAATACAATGACACAAATGAACTTATTGGATGCACAAGATTGGTTAAAAACCCTAATTGGCCAAGAATAAGCATTGGGAGGACGAAAATGACCTAATTGTTCATCCAATAACACAAATGAACTTATTGGATGCACAAGATTGGTTAAAAACCCTAATTGAATAAGAATAAGCTTAGGGAGGACGAAAATGACCTAATTGTTCATCCAATTACACAAACACACCTTTTGGATGCACAAGATTGGTTTAAAACCTTAAATGGACAAGAATAAGGCTTGGGAGGAGGAAGATGACCTAAATATTCCTCAATGACACAAACACACCTTTTGGATGCACAAGATTGGTTAAAAACCCTAATTGGCCAAGAATAAGCCTAGAGAGGACGAAAATGACCTAAATGTTAATCCAATGACACAAATGAATTTATTGGATGCACAAGATTGGTTAAAAACCCTAATTGGACAACAATAAGCCTTCGGAGGAGGAAAATGACCTAAATGTTCATCCAATGACACAAACACACCTTTTGGATGGATAAGATTGGTTAAAAACCCTAATTGGACAAGATTAAGCCTAGAGAGGACGAAAATGACCTAATTATTCATCCAATGACACAAACACACCTATTGGATGCACAAGATTGGTTTAAAACCCTAATTGGACAAGAATAAACCTAGGGAGGACGAAAATGACCTAAATGTTCATCCAATGACACAAACACACCTATTGGATGCACAAGATTGGTTAAAAACCCTAATTGGACAAGAATAAGCCTAGAGTGGACGAAAATGACCTAAATGTTAATACAATGACACAAAGGAACTAATTGGATGCACAAGATTGGTTAGAAACCCTAATTGGCCAAGAATAAGCATAGGGAGGACGAAAATGACCTAGTTGTTGATCCAATGACACAAATGAACTTATTGGATGCACAAGATTGGTTAAAAACCCTAATTGAATAAGAATAAGCTTAGGGAGGACGAAAATGACCTAAATGTTCATCCAAAATGTTCATCCAATGACACAAATGAACTTATCGGATGCACTAGATTGGTTAAAAACCATAATTGCATAAGAATAAGCCTAGGGAGGACGAAAATGACCTAATTGTTCATCCAAATGACACAAACACACGAATTGGAAGCACAAGATTGGTTAAAAACCCTAATTGGACAAGAATAAGCCAAGGGAGGACAAAACTGACATAAATGTTCATCCAATGACACAAACACACCTATTGGATGCACAAGATTGGTTAAAAACCTTAATTGGACAAGAATAAGCCTAGAGAGGACGAAAATGACCTAAATGTTAATACAATGACACAAATGAACTTATTGGATGCACAAGATTGGTTAAAAACCCTAATTGGCCAAGAATAAGCATAGGGAGGACGAAAATGACCTAATTGTTCATCCAATAACACAAATGAACTTATTGGATGCACAAGATTGGTTAAAAACCCTAATTTAATAAGAATAAGCTTAGGGAGGACGAAAATGACCTAATTGTTCATCCAATGACATAAACACACCTATTGGATGCACAAGATTGGTTTAAAACCTTAAATGGACAAGAATAAGCCTTGGGAGGAGGAAAATGACCAAAATATTCCTCAATGACACAAACACACCTTTTGGATGCACAAGATTGGTGAAAAAGCCTAATTGGCCAAGAATAAGCCGTGGGAGGACGAAAATTACCTAATTGTTCATCCAGTGACACAAATGAACTTATTGGATGTTCATCCAATGACACAAACACACCTATTGGATGCACAAGATTGGTTAAAAACCCTAATTGGACAAGAATAAGCAAAGGGAGGAGGAAAATGACCTAAATGTTCATCCAATGACACAAACACACCTATTGGATGCACAAAATTGTTTAAAAACCATAATTGGACAAGAATAAGCCTAGAGAGGACGAAAATGACCTAAATGTTAATCCAATGACACAAATGAATTTATTGGATGCACAAGATTGGTTACAAACCCTAATTGGACAACAATAAGCCTAGGGAGGACGAAAATGACCTAAATGTTCATCCAATGACACAAACACACCTATTGGATGCACAAGATTGGTTAAAAACCCTAATTGGACAAGAATAAGCCTAGAGTGGACGAAAATGACCTAAATGTTAATACAATGACACAAAGGAACTTATTGGTTGCACAAGATTGGTTAGAAACCCTAATTGGCCAAGAATAAGCATAGGGAGGACGAAAATGACCTAGTTGTTGATCCAATGACACAAATGAACTTATTGGATGCACAAGATTGGTTAAAAACCCTAATTGAATAAGAATAAGCTTAGGGAGGACGAAAATGACCTAATTGTTCATCCAATGACAAAAACACACCTATTGGATGCACAAGATTGGTTAAATACCCTAATTGGACAAAAATAAGCCTTGGGAGGACGAAAATGACCTAATTGTTCATCCAATGACACAAACACACCTATTGGATGCACAAGATTGGTTTAAAACCTTAAATGGACAAGAATAAGCCTTGGGAGGACAAAAATGACCTAAATATTCCTCAATGACACAGACACACCTTTTCGATGCACAAGATTGGATAAAAACCCTAATTGGACAAGAATAAGCCAAGGGAGGACGAAAATGACCTAATTATTCATCCAATGACACAAACACACCTATTGGATGCACAAGATTGGTTAAAAACCCTAATTGGACAAGAATAAGCCTAGAGTGGACGAAAATGACCTAAATGTTAATACAATGACACAAAGGAACTTATTGGATGCACAAGATTGGTTAGAAACCCTAATTGGCCAAGAATAAGCATAGGGAGGACGAAAATGACCTAGTTGTTGATCCAATGACACAAATGAACTTATTGGATGCACAAGATTGGTTAAAAACCCTAATTGAATAAGAATAAGCTTAGGGAGGACGAAAATGACCTAATTGTTCATCCAATGTCAAAAACACACCTATTCGATGCACAAGATTGGTTAAAAACCTTAATTGGACAAGAATAAGCCTGGAGTGGACGAAAATGCCCTAAATGTTAATACAATGACACAAAGGAACTTATTGGATGCACAAGATTGGTTAGAAACCCTAATTGGCCAAGAATAAGCATAGGGAGGACGAAAATGACCTAGTTGTTGATCCAATGACACAAATGAACTTATTGGATGCACAAGATTGGTTAAAAACCCTAATTGAATAAGAATAAGCTTAGGGAGGACGAAAATGACCTAATTGTTCATCCAATGACAAAAACACACCTATTGGATGCACAAGATTGGTTAAAAACCCTAATTGGACAAAAATAAGCCTTTGGAGGACGAAAATGACCTAATTGTTCATCCAATGACACAAACACACCTTTTGGATGCACAAGATTGGTTAAAAACCCTAATTGGACAAGATTAAGCCAAGGGAGGACGAAAATGACCTAATTATTCATCCAATGACACAAACACACCTATTGGATGCACAAGATTGGTTTAAAACCCTAATTGGACAAGAATAAACCTAGGGAGGACGAAAATGACCTAAATGTTAATACGATGACACAAAGGAACTTATTGGATGCGCAAGATTGGATAGAAACCCTAATTGGCCAAGAATAAGCATAGGGAGGACGAAAATGACCTAATTGTTCATCCAATGACACAAAGACATCTTTTGGATGCACAAGATTGGTTAAAAACCCTAATTGGACAAGAATAAGCCAAGGGAGGACGAAAATGACCTAATTATTCATCCAATGACACAAACTCACCTATTGGATGCACAAGATTGGTTTAAAACCCTAATTGGACAAGAATAAACCTAGGGAGGACGAAAATGACCTAAATGTTCATCCAATGACACAAACACACCTATTGGATGTACAAAATTGGTTAAAAACCCTAATTGGACAAGAATAAGCCTAGAGTGGACGAAAATGACCTAAATGTTAATACAATGACACAAAGGAACTTATTGGTTGCACAAGATTGGTTAGAAACCCTAATTGGACAAGAATAAGCCTAGAGAGGATGAAAATGACATAAATGTTTATACAATGACACAAATGAACTTATTGGATGCACAAGATTGGTTAAAAACCCTAATTGAATAAGAATAAGCTTAGGGAGAACGAAAATGACCTAATTGTTCATCCAATGACACAAAGGAACTTATCGGATGCACTAGATTGGTAAAAAAACCTAATTGCATAAGAATAAGCCTAGGGAGGACAAAAATGACCTAATTGTTCATCCAATGACACAAACACACCTATTGGAATCACAAGATTGGTTAAAAACCCTAATTGGACAAGAATAAGCCTAGGGACGACAAAAATGACCTAAATGTTCATCCAATGACACAAACACACCTATTGGATGCACAAGATTGGTTAAAAACCTTAATTGGACAAGAATAAGCCTAGAGAGGACGAAAATGACCTAAATGTTAATACAATGACACAAATGAACTTATTGGATGCACAAGATTGGTTAAAAACCCTAATTGGCCAAGAATAAGCATAGGGAGGACGAAAATGACCTAATTGTTCATCCAATAACACAAATGAACTTATTGGATGCACAAGATTGGTTAAAAACCCTAATTGAATAAGAATAAGCTTAGGGAGGACGAAAATGACCTAATTGTTCATCCAATGACACAAACATTCCTATTGGATGCACAAGATTGGTTTAAAACCTTAAATGGACAAGAATAAGCCTTGGGAGGACGAAAATGACCTAAATTTTCCTCAATGACACAGACACACCTTTTCGATGCACAAGATTGGTTAAAAACCCTAATTGGACAAGAATAAGCCAAGGGAGGACGAAAATGACCTAATTATTCATCCAATGACACAAACACACCTATTGGATGCACAAGATTGGTTTTAAACCCTAATTGGACAAGAATATGCAAAGGGAGGAGGAAATTTGACCTAACTGTTCATCCAATGACACAAACACACATATTGGATGCACAAAATTGGTTAAAAACCATAATTGGACAAGAATAAGCCTAGAGAGGACGAAAATGACCTAAATGTTAATCCAATGACACAAATGAATTTATTGGATGCACAAGATTGGTTACAAACCCTAATTGGACAACAATAAGCCTAGGGAGGACGAAAATGACCTAAATGTTCATCCAATGACACAAACACACCTTTTGGATGCACAAGATTGGTTAAAAACCCTAATTGGACAAGAATAAGCCAAGGGAGGACGTAAATGACCTAATTATTCATCCAATGACACAAACACACCTATTGGATACACAAGATTGGTTAAAAACCCTAATTGAACAAGAATAAGCCTAGAGTGGACGAAAATGACCTAAATGTTAATACAATGACACAAAGGAACTTATTGGTTGCACAAGATTGGTTAGAAACCCTAATTGGCCAAGAATAAGCATAGGGAGGAAGAAAATGACCTAGTTGTTGATCAAATGACACAAATGAACTTATTGGATGCACAAGTTTGGTTAAAAACCCTAATTGAATAAGAATAAGCTTAGGGAGGACGAAAATGACCTAAATGTTCATCCAATGACACAAATGAATTTATCGGATGCACTAGATTGGTTAAAAACCCTAATTGCATAAGAATAAGCCTAGGGAGGACGAAAATGACCTAATTGTTCATCCAATGACACAAACACACCAATTGGAAGCACAAGATTGGTTAAAAACCCTAATTGGACAAGAATAAGCCTAGGGAGGACAAAAATGACCTAAATGTTCATCCAATGACACAAACACACCTATTGGATGCACAAGATTGGTTAAAAACCTTAATTGGACAAGAATAAGCCTAGAGAGGACGAAAATGACCTAAATGTTAATACAATGACACAAATGAACTTATTGGATGCACAAGATTGGTTAAAATCCCTAATTGGCCAAGAATAAGCAGAGGGAGGACGAAAATGACCTAATTGTTCATCCAATAACACAAATGAACTTATTGGATGCACAAGATTGGTTAAAAACCCTAATTGAATAAGAATAAGCTTAGGGAGGACGAAAATGACCTAATTGTTCATCCAATGACACAAACACACCTATTGGATGCACAAGATTGGTTTAAAACCTTAAATGGACAAGAATAAGCCTTGGGAGGACGAAAATGACCTAAATTTTCCTCAATGACACAGACACACCTTTTCGATGCACAAGATTGGTTAAAAACCCTAATTGGACAAGAATAAGCCAAGGGAGGACGAAAATGACCTAATTATTCATCCAATGACACAAACACACCTATTGGATGCACAAGATTGGTTTAAAACCCTAATTGGACAAGAATAAGCAAAGGGAGGAGGAAAATGACTTAAATGTTCATCCAATGACACAAACACACCTATTGGATGCACAAAATTGGTTAAAAACCATAATTGGACAAGAATAAGCCTAGAGAGGACGAAAATGACCTAAATGTTAATCCAATGACACAAATGAATTTATTGGATGCACAAGATTGGTTAAAAACCCTAATTGGACAACAATAAGCCTTGGGAGGACGAAAATGACCTAAATGTTCTTCCAATGACACAAACACACCTTTTGGATGGATAAGATTGGTTAAAAACCCTAATTGGACAAGATTAAGCCTAGAGAGGACGGAAATGACCTAATTATTCATCCAATGACACAAACACACCTATTGGATGCACAAGATTGGTTTAAATCCCTAATTGGACAAGAATAAACCTAGGGAGGACGAAAATGACCTAAATGTTCATCCAATGACACAAACACACCTATTGGATGCACAAGATTGGTTAAAAACCCTAATTGGACAAGAATAAGCCTAGAGTGGACGAAAATGACCTAAATGTTAATACAATGACACAAAGGTACTTATTGGATGCACAAGATTGGTTAGAAACCCTAATTGGCCAAGAATAAGCATAGGGAGGACGAAAATGACCTAGTTGTTGATCCAATGACACAAATGAACTTATTGGATGCACAAGATTGGTTAAAAACCCTAATTGAATAAGAATAAGCTTAGGGAGGACGAAAATGACCTAATTGTTCATCCAATGTCAAAAACACACCTATTGGATGCACAAGATTGGTTAAAAACCCTAGTTGGACAAAAATAAGCTTTGGAAGGACGAAAATGACCTAATTGGTCATCCAATGACACAAACACACCTATTGGATGCAGAAGATTGGTTTAAAACCCTAATTGGACAAGAATAAACCTAGGGAGGACGAAAATGACCTAAATGTTCATCCAATGACACAAACACACCTATTGGATGCACAAGATTGGTTAAAAACCCTAATTGGACAAGAATAAGCCTAGAGTGGACGAAAATGACCTAAATGTTAATACAATGACACAAAGGAACTAATTGGATGCACAAGATTGGTTAGAAACCCTAATTGGCCAAGAATAAGCATAGGGAGGACGAAAATGACCTAGTTGTTGATCCAATGACACAAATGAACTTATTGGATGCACAAGATTGGTTAAAAACCCTAATTGAATAAGAATAAGCTTAGGGAGGACGAAAATGACCTAAATGTTCATCCAATGACACAAATGAACTTATCGGATGCACTAGATTGGTTAAAAACCCTAATTGCCTAAGAATAAGCCTAGGGAGGACGAAAATGACCTAATTGTTCATCCAATGACACAAACACACCTATTGGAAGCACAAGATTGGTTAAAAACCCTAATTGAACAAGAATAAGCCTAGGGAGGACAAAAATGACCTAAATGTTCATCCAATGACACAAACACACCTATTGGATGCACAAGATTGGTTAAAAACCTTAATTGGACAAGAATAAGCCTAGAGAGGACGAAAATGACCTAAATGTTAATACAATGACACAAATGAACTTATTGGATGCACAAGATTGGTTAAAAACCCTAATTGGCCAAGAATAAGCATAGGGAGGACGAAAATGACCTAATTGTTCATCCAATAACACAAATGAACTTATTGGATGCACAAGATTGGTTAAAAACCCTAATTTAATAAGAATAAGCTTAGGGAGGACGAAAATGACCTAATTGTTCATCCAATGACATAAACACACCTATTGGATGCACAAGATTGGTTTAAAACCTTAAATGGACAAGAATAAGCCTTGGGAGGAGGAAAATGACCAAAATATTCCTCAATGACACAAACACACCTTTTGGATGCACAAGATTGGTGAAAAAGCCTAATTGGCCAAGAATAAGCCGTGGGAGGACGAAAATTACCTAATTGTTCATCCAGTGACACAAATGAACTTATTGGATGTTCATCCAATGACACAAACACACCTATTGGATGCACAAGATTGGTTAAAAACCCTAATTGGACAAGAATAAGCAAAGGGAGGAGGAAAATGACCTAAATGTTCATCCAATGACACAAACACACCTATTGGATGCACAAAATTGTTTAAAAACCATAATTGGACAAGAATAAGCCTAGAGAGGACGAAAATGACCTAAATGTTAATCCAATGACACAAATGAATTTATTGGATGCACAAGATTGGTTACAAACCCTAATTGGACAACAATAAGCCTAGGGAGGACGAAAATGACCTAAATGTTCATCCAATGACACAAACACACCTTTTGGATGCACAAGATTGGTTAAAAACCCTAATTGGACAAGAATAAGCCAAGGGAGGACGAAAATGACCTAATTATTCATCCAATGACACAAACACACCTTTTGGATGCACAAGAATGGTTAAAAACCCTAATTGGACAAGAATAAGCCTAGAGTGGACGAAAATGACCTAAATGTTAATACAATGACACAAAGGAACTTATTGGATGCACAAGATTGGTTAGAAACCCTAATTGGCCAAGAATAAGCATAGGGAGGACGAAAATGACCTAGTTGTTGATCCAATGACACAAATGAACTTATTGGATGCACAAGATTGGTTAAAAACCCTAATTGAATAAGAATAAGCTTAGGGAGGACGAAAATGACCTAATTGTTCATCCAATGTCAAAAACACACCTATTGGATGCACAAGATTGGTTAAAAACCCTAATTGGACAAAAATAAGCCTTCGGAGGACCAAAATGACCTAATTGTTCATCCAATGACACAAACACACCTATTGGATGCACAAGATTGGTTTAAAACCTTAAATGTACAAGAATAAGCCTTGGGAGGACGAAAATGACCTAAATATTCCTCAATGACACAAACACACCTTTTCGATGCACAAGATTGGTTCAAAACCCTAATTGGACAAGAATAAGCCAGGGGAGGACGAAAATGACCTAATTATTCATCCAATAACAGAAACACACCTATTGGATGCACAAGATTGTTTTAAAACCCTAATTGGACAAGAATAAGCAAAGGGAGGAGGAAAATGACCTAAATGTTCATCCAATGACACAAACACACCTATTGGATGCAAAAAATTGGTTAAAAACCATAATTGGACAAGAATAAGCCTAGAGAGGACGAAAATGACCTAAATGTTAATCCAATGACACAAATGAATTTATTGGATGCACAAGATTGGTTACAACCCCTAATTGGACAACAATAAGCCTAGGGGGGACGAAAATGACCTAAATGTTCATCCATTGACACAAACACACCTTTTGGATGCACAAGATTGGTTAAAAACCCTAATTGGACAAGAATAAGCCAAGGGAGGACGAAAATGACCTAATTATTCATCCAATGACACAAACACACCTTTTGGATGCACAAGAATGGTTAAAAACCCTAACTGGACAAGAATAAGCCTAGAGTGGACGAAAATGACCTAAATGTTAATACAATGACACAAAGGAACTTATTGGATGCACAAGAATGGTTAGAAACCCTAATTGGCCAAGAATAAGCATAGGGAGGACGAAAATGACCTAGTTGTTGATCCAATGACACAAATGAACTTATTGGATGCACAAAATTGGCTAAAAACCCTAATTGAAAAAGAATAAGCTTAGGGAGGACGAAAATGACCTAATAGTTCATCCAATGTCAAAAACACACCTATTTGATGCACAAGATTGGTTAAAAACCCTAATTGGACAAGAATAAGCCTAGAGTGGACGAAAATGCCCTAAATGTTAATACAATGACACAAAGGAACTTATGGGATGCACAAGATTGGTTAGAAACCCTAATTGGACAAGAATAAGCATAGGGAGGACGAAAATGACCTAGTTGTTGATCCAATGACACAAATGAACATATTGGATGCACAAGATTGGTTAGAAACCCTAATTGGCCAAGAATAAGCATAGGGAGGACGAAAATGACCTAGTTGTTGATCCAATGACACAAATGAACTTATCGGATGCACTAGATTGGTTAAAAACCCTAATTGCATAAGAATAAGCCTAGGGAGGACGAAAATCACCTAATTGTTCATCCAATGACACAAACACACCTATTGGAAGCACAAGATTGGTTAAAAACCCTAATTGGACAAGAATAAGCCTAGGGAGGACAAAAATGACCTAAATGTTCATCCAATGACACAAACACACCTATTGGATGCACAAGATTGGTTAAAAACCTTAATTGGACAAGAATAAGCCTAGAGAGGACGAAAATGACCTAAATGTTAATACAATGACACAAATGAAGATATTGGATGCACAAGATTGGTTAAAAACCCTAATTGGACAAGAATAAGCCAAGGGAGGACGAAAATGACCTAATTATTCATCCAATGACACAAACACACCTATTGGATACACAAGATTGGTTAAAAACCCTAATTGGACAAGAATAAGCCTAGAGTGGACGAAAATGACCTAAATGTTGTTACAATGACACAAAGGAACTTATTGGTTGCACAAGATTGGTTAGAAACCCTAATTGGCCAAGAATAAGCATAGGGAGGACGAAAATGACCTAGTTGTTGATCCAATGACTCAAATGAACTTATTGGATGCACAAGATTGGTTAAAAACCCTAATTGAATAAGAATAAGCTTAGGGAGGACGAAAATGACCTAAATGTTCATCCAATGACACAAATGAACTTATCGGATGCACTAGATTGGTTAAAAACCCTAATTCCATAAGAATAAGCCTAGGGAGGACGAAAATGACCTAATTGTTCATCCAATGACACAAACACACCAATTGGAAGCACAAGATTGGCTAAAAACCCTAATTGGACAAGAATAAGCCTAGGGAGGACAAAAATGACCTAAATGTTCATCCAATGACACAAACACACCTATTGGATGCACAAGATTGGTTAAAAACCTTAATTGGACAAGAATAAGCCTAGAGAGGACGAAAATGACCTAAATGTTAATACAATGACACAAATGAACTTATTGGATGCACAAGATTGGTTAAAAACCCTAATTGGCCAAGAATAAGCATAGGGAGGACGAAAATGACCTAATTGTTCATCCAATAACACAAATAAACTTATTGGATGCACAAGATTGGTTAAAAACCCTAATTGAATAAGAATAAGCTTAGGGAGGACGAAAATGACCTAATTGTTCATCCAATGACACAAACACACCTATTGGATGCACAAGATTGGTTTAAAACCTTAAATGGACAAGAATAAGCCTTGGGAGGAGGAAGATGACCTAAATATTCCTCAATGACACAAACACACCTTTTGGATGCACAAGATTGGTTAAAAACCCTAATTGGCCATGAATAAGCCTAGGGAGGACGAAAATTTCCTAATTGTTCATCCAATGACACAAATGAACTTATTGGATGTTCATCCAATCACACAAACACACCTATTGGATGCGCAAGATTGGTTAAAAACCCTAATTGGTCAAGAATAAGCAAAGGGAGGAGGAAAATGACCTAAATGTTCATCCAATGACACAAACACACCTATTGGATGCACAAAATTGGTTAAAAACCATAATTGGACAAGAATAAGCCTAGAGAGGACGAAAATGACCTAAATGTTAATCCAATGACACAAATGAATTTATTGGATGCACAAGATTGGTTAAAAACCCTAATTGAATAAGAATAAGGTTAGGGTGGACGAAAATGACCTAATTGTTCATCCAATGACACAAACACACCTATTGGATGCGCAAGATTGGTTAAAAACCCTAATTGGTCAAGAATAAGCAAAGGGAGGAGGAAAATGACCTAAATGTTCATCCAATGACACAAACACACCTATTGGATGCACAAAATTGGTTAAAAACCATAATTGGACAAGAATAAGCCTAGAGAGGACGAAAATGACCTAAATGTTAATCCAATGACACAAATGAATTGATTGGATGCACAAGATTGGTTAAAAACCCTTATTGGACAACAATAAGCCTTGGGAGGACGAAAATGACCTAAATGTTCATCCAATGACACAAACACACCTTTTGGATGGATAAGATTGGTTAAAAACCCTAATTGGACAAGATTAAGCCTAGAGAGGACGAAAATGACCTAATTATTCATCCAATGACACAAACACACCTATTGGATGCACAAGATTGGTTTAAAACCCTAATTGGACAAGAATAAACCTAGGGAGGACGAAAATGACCTAAATGTTCATCCAATGACACAAACACACCTATTGGATGCACAAGATTGGTTAAAAACCCTAATTGGACAAGAATAAGCCTAGAGTGGACGAAAATGACCTAAATGTTAATACAATGACACAAAGGAACTTATTGGATGCACAAGATTGGTTAGAAACCCTAATTGGCCAAGAATAAGCATAGGGAGGACGAAAATGACCTAGTTGTTGATCCAATGACACAAATGAACTTATTGGACGCACAAGATTGGTTAAAAACCCTAATTGAATAAGAATAAGCTTAGGGAGGGCGAAAATGACCTAAATGTTCATCCAATGACACAAATGAACTTATCGGATGCACTAGATTGGTTGAAAACCAAAATTGCATAAGAATAAGCCTAGGGAGGACGAAAATGACCTAATTGTTCATCCAATGACACAAACACACCAATTGGAAGCACAAGATTGGTTAAAAACCCTAATTGGACAAGAATAAGCCTAGGGAGGACAAAAATGACCTAAATGTTCATCCAATGACACAAACACACCTATTGGATGCACAAGATTGGTTAAAAACCATAATTGGAGAAGAATAAGCCTAGAGAGGACGAAAATGACCTAAATGTTAATACATTGACACAAATGAACTTATTGGATGCACAAGATTGGTTAAAAACCCTAATTGGCCAAGAATAAGCATAGGGAGGACGAAAATGACCTAATTGTTCATCCAATAACACAAATGAACTTATTGGATGCACAAGATTGGTTAAAAACCCTAATTGAATAAGAATAAGCTTAGGGAGGACGAAAATGACCTAATTGTTCATCCAATGACACAAACACACCTATTGGATGCACAAGATTGGTTTAAAACCTTAAATGGACAAGAATAAGCCTTGGGAGGACGAAAATGACCTAAATTTTCCTCAATGACACAGACACACCTTTTCGATGCACAAGATTGGTTAAAAACCCTAATTGGACAAGAATAAGCCAAGGGAGGACGAAAATGACCTAATTATTCATCCAATGACACAAACACACCTATTGGATGCACAAGATTGGTTTAAAACCCTAATTGGACAAGAATAAGCAAAGGGAGGAGGAAAATGACTTAAATGTTCATCCAATGACACAAACACACCTATTGGATGCACAAAATTGGTTAAAAACCATAATTGGACAAGAATAAGCCTAGAGAGGACGAAAATGACCTAA
>JBBPBT010001074.1:131508-151403 GCA_037974875.1 Cicer bijugum
GATGCACAAGATTGGTTAAAAACCCTAATTGGACAAGAATAAGCCAAGGGAGGACGAAAATGACCTAATTATTCATCCAATGACACAAACACACCTATTGGATGCACAAGATTGGTTAAAAACCCTAATTGGACAAGAATAAGCCTAGAGTGGACGAAAATGACCTAAATGTTAATACAATGACACAAAGGAACTTATTGGTTGCACAAGATTGGTCAGAAACCCTAATTGGCCAAGAATAAGCATAGGGAGGACGAAAATGACCTAGTTGTTGATCCAATGACACAAATGAACTTATTGGATGCACAAGATTGGTTAAAAACCCTAATTGAATAAGAATAAGCTTAGGGAGGACAAAAATGACCTAAATGTTCATCCAATGACACAAATGAACTTATCGGATGCACTAGATTGGTTAAAAACCCTAATTGCATAAGAATAAGCCTAGGGAGGACGAAAATGACCTAATTGTTCATCCAATGACACAAACACACCAATTGGAAGCACAAGATTGGCTAAAAACCCTAATTGGACAAGAATAAGCCTAGGGAGGACAAAAATGACCTAAATGTTCATCCAATGACACAAACACACCTATTGGATGCACAAGATTGGTTAAAAAACTTAATTGGACAAGAATAAGCCTAGAGAGGACGAAAATGACCTAAATGTTAATACAATGACACAAATGAACTTATTGGATGCACAAGATTGGTTAAAAACCCTAATTGGCCAAGAATAAGCATAGGGAGGACGAAAATGACCTAATTGTTCATCCAATAACACAAATAAACTTATTGGATGCACAAGATTGGTTAAAAACCCTAATTGAATAAGAATAAGCTTAAGGAGGACGAAAATGACCTAATTGTTCATCCAATGACACAAACACACCTATTGGATGCACAAGATTGGTTTAAAACCGTAAATGGACAAGAATAAGCCTTGGGAGGAGGAAGATGACCTAAATATTCCTCAATGACACAAACACACCTATTGGATGCACAAGATTGGTTAAAAACCCTAATTGGCCATGAATAAGCCTAGGGAGGACGAAAAATACCTAATTGTTCATCCAATGACACAAATGAACTTATTGGATGTTCATCCAATGACACAAACACACCTATTGGATGCGCAAGATTGGTTAAAAACCCTAATTGGTCAAGAATAAGCAAAGGGAGGAGGAAAATGACCTAAATGTTCATCCAATGACACAAACACACCTATTGGATGCACAAAATTGGTTAAAAACCATAATTGGACAAGAATAAGCCTAGAGAGGACGAAAATGACCTAAATGTTAATCCAATGACACAAATGAATTTATTGGATGCACAAGATTGGTTAAAAACCCTAATTGAATAAGAATAAGGTTAGGGTGGACGAAAATGACCTAATTGTTCATCCAATGACACAAACACACCTATTGGATGCGCAAGATTGGTTAAAAACCCTAATTGGTCAAGAATAAGCAAAGGGAGGAGGAAAATGACCTAAATGTTCATTCAATGACACAAACACACCTATTGGATGCACAAAATTGGTTAAAAACCATAATTGGACAAGAATAAGCCTAGAGAGGACGAAAATGACCTAAATGTTAATCCAATGACACAAATGAATTTATTGGATGCACAAGATTGGTTAAAAACCCTAATTGGACAACAATAAGCCTAGGGAGGACGAAAATGACCTAAATGTTCATCCAATGACACAAACACACCTTTTGGATGGACAAGATTGGTTAAAAACCCTAATTGGACAAGAATAAGCCAAGGGAGGACGAAAATGACCTAATTATTCATCCAATGACACAAACACACCTATTGGATGCACAAGATTGGTTTAAAACCCTAATTGGACAAGAATAAACCTAGGGAGGACGAAAATGACCTAAACGTTAATACGATGACACAAAGGAACTTATTGGATGCGCAAGATTGGTAAGAAACCCTAATTGGCCAAGAATAAGCATAGGGAGGACGAAAATGACCTAGTTGTTGATCCAATGACACAAATGAACTTATTGGATGCACAAGATTGGTTAAAAACCCTATTTGAATAAGAATAAGCCTAGGGATGACGAAAATGACCTAATTGTTCATCCAATGAGAAAAACAAACCTATTGGATGCACAAGATTGGTTAAAAACCTTAATTGGACAAGAATAAGCCAACAGAGGACGAAAATGACCTAAATGTTAATACAATGACACAACTGAACTTATTGGATGCACAAGATTGGTTAAAAACCCTAATTGGCCAAGAATAAGCATAGGGAGGACGAAAATGACCTAATTGTTCATCCAATAACACAAATGAACTTATTGGATGCACAAGATTGGTTAAAAACCCTAATTGAATAAGAATAAGCCTAGGGAGGACGAAAATGACCTAATTGTTCATCCAATGACACAAACACACCTATCGGATGCACAAGATTGGTTTAAAACCCTAAATGGACAAGAATAAGCCTAGGGAGGACGAAAATGACCTAAATGTTCATCCAATGACACAAACACACCTTTTGGATGCACAAAATTGGTTAAAAACCCTAATTGGACAAGAATAAGCCTAGAGAGGACAAAAATGACCTAAATGTTAATCCAATGACACAAATGAATTTATTGGATGCACCAGATTGGTTAAAAACCCTAATTGGACAAAAATAAGCCTTGGGAGGACGAAAATGACCTAATTGGTCATCCAGTGACACAAACACACCTAATGGACGCCCAAGATTGGTTTAAAACACTAAATGGACAAGAATAAGGCTGGGGAGGACGAAAATGACCTAAATGTTCATCCAATGACACAAACACACCTTTTGGATGCACAAGATTGGTTAAAAACCCTAATTGGACAAGAATAAGGCAAGGGAGGACGAAAATGACCTAATTATTCATCCAATGACACAAACACACCTATTGGATGCACAAGATTGGTTTAAAACCCTAATTGGACAAGAATAAACCTAGGGAGGACGAAAATGACCTAAATGTTAATACGATGACACAAAGGAACTTATTGGATGCGCAAGATTGGTTAGAAACTCTAATTGGCCAAGAATAAGCATAGGGAGGACGAAAATGACCTAGTTGTTGATCCAATGACACAAATGAACTTATTCGATGCACAAGATTGGTTAAAAACCCTATTTGAATAAGAATAAGCCTAGGGAGGACGAAAATGACCTAATTGTTCATCCAATGACAAAAACAAACCTATTGGATGCACAAGATTGGTAAAAAAACCCAAATTGGACATGAATAAGCCTATAGAGGACGAAAACGACCTAAATGTTTATACAATGACACAAATGAAATTATTGTATGCACAAGATTGGTTAAAAACCCTAATTGGCCAAGAATAAGCCTAGGGAGGACGAAAATGACCTAACTGCTCATCCAATGACACAAATGAACTTATTGGATGTACTAGATTGATTAAAAACCCTAATTGCATAAGAATAAGCCTAGGGAGGACAAAAATGACCTAAATGTTCATCCAATGACACAAACACACCTATTGGATGCACAAGATTGGTTAAAAACCTTAATTGGACAAGAATAAGCCTAGAGAGGACGAAAATGACCTAAATGTTAATACAATGACACAAATGAACTTATTGGATGCACAAGATTGGTTAAAAACCCTAATTGGCCAAGAATAAGCATAGGGAAGACGAAAATGACCTAATTGTTCATCCAATAACACAAATGAACTTATTGGATGCACAAGATTGGTTAAAAACCCTAATTGAATAAGAATAAGCTTAGGGAGGACGAAAATGACCTAATTGTTCATCCAATGACACAAACACACCTATTGGATGCACAAGATTGGTTTAAAACCTTAAATGGACAAGAATAAGCCTTGGGAGGACGAAAATGACCTAAATTTTCCTCAATGACACAGACACACCTTTTCGATGCACAAGATTGGTTAAAAACCCTAATTGGACAAGAATAAGCCAAGGGAGGACGAAAATGACCTAATTATTCATCCAATGACACAAACACACCTATTGGATGCACAAGATTGGTTTAAAACCCTAATTGGACAAGAATAAGCAAAGGGAGGAGGAAAATGACTTAAATGTTCATCCAATGACACAAACACACCTATTGGATGCACAAAATTGGTTAAAAACCATAATTGGACAAGAATAAGCCTAGAGAGGACGAAAATGACCTAAATGTTAATCCAATGACACAAATGAATTTATTGGATGCACAAGATTGGTTACAAACCCTAATTGGACAACAATAAGCCTAGGGAGGACGAAAATGACCTAAATGTTCATCCATTCACGCAAACACACCTTTTGGATGCACAAGATTGGTTAAAAACCCTAATTGGACAAGAATAAGCCAAGGGAGGACGAAAATGACCTAATTATTCATCCAATGACACAAACACACCTATTGGATGCACAAGATTGGTTAAAAACCCTAATTGGACAAGAATAAGCCAAGAGTGGACGAAAATGACCTAAATGTTAATACAATGACACAAAGGAACTTATTGGTTGCACAAGATTGGTCAGAAACCCTAATTGGCCAAGAATAAGCATAGGGAGGACGAAAATGACCTAGTTGTTGATCCAATGACACAAATGAACTTATTGGATGCACAAGATTGGTTAAAAACCCTAATTGAATAAGAATAAGCTTAGGGAGGACAAAAATGACCTAAATGTTCATCCAATGACACAAATGAACTTATCGGATGCACTAGATTGGTTAAAAACCCTAATTGCATAAGAGTAAGCCTAGGGAGGACGAAAATGACCTAATTGTTCATCCAATGACACAAACACACCTATTGGAAGCACAAGATTGGTTAAAAACCGTAATTGGACAAGAATAAGCCTAGGGAGGACCAAAATGACCTAAATGTTCATCCAATGACACAAACACACCTATTGGATGCACAAGATTGGTTAAAAACCTTAATTGGACAAGAATAAGCCTAGAGAGGACGAAAATGACCTAAATGTTAATACAATGACACAAATGAACTTATTGGATGCACAAGATTGGTTAAAAACCCTAATTGGCCAAGAATAAGCTTAGGGAGGACGAAAAGGACCTAATTGTTCATCCAATAACACAAATGAACTTATTGGATGCACAAGATTGGTTAAAAACCCTAATTGAATAAGAATAAGCTTAGGGAGGACGAAAATGACCTAATTGTTCATCCAATGACACAAACACACCTATTGGATGCACAAGATTGGTTTAAAACCTTAAATGGAAAAGAATAAGACTTGGGAGGAGGAAGATGACCTAAATATTCCTCAATGACACAAACACGCCTTTTGGATGCACAAGATTGGTTAAAAACCCTAATTGGCCAAGAATAAGCCTAGGGAGGACGAAAATTACCTAATTGTTCATCCAATGACACAAATGAACTTATTGGATGTTCATCCAATGACACAAACACACCTATTGGATGCGCAAGATTGGTTAAAAACCCTAATTGGTCAAGAATAAGCAAAGGGAGGAGGAAAATGACCTAAATGTTCATCCAATGACACAAACACACCTATTGGATGCACAAAATTGGTTAAAAACCATAATTGGACAAGAATAAGCCTAGAGAGGATGAAAATGACATAAATGTTAATACAATGACACAAAGGAACTTATTGGATGCACAAGATTGGTTAGAAACCCTAATTGGCCAAGAATAAGCATAGGGAGGACGAAAATGACCTAGTTGTTGATCCAATGACACAAATGAACTTATTGGATGCACAAGATTGGTTAAAAACCCTAATTGAATAAGAATAAGCTTAGGGAGGACGAAAATGACCTAATTGTTCATCCAATGTCAAAAACACACCTATTGGATGCACAAGATTGGTTAAAAACCCTAATTGGACAAAAATAAGCCTTCGGAGGACGAAAATGACCTAATTGTTCATCCAATGACACAAACACACCTATTGGATGCCCAAGATTGGTTTAAAACCTTAAATGGACAAGAATAAGCCTTGGGAGGACGAAAATGACCTAAATATTCCTCAATGACACAAACACACCTTTTCGATGCACAAGATTGGTTAGAAACCCTAATTGGCCAAGAATAAGCATAGGGAGGACGAAAATGACATAGTTGTTGATCCAATGACACAAATGAACTTATTGGATGCACAAGATTGGTTAAAAACCCTAATTGAATAAGAATAAGCTTAGGGAGGACGAAAATGACCTAATTGTTCATCCAATGTCAAAAACACACCTATTTGATGCACAAGATTGGTTAAAAACCCTAATTGGACAAGAATAAGCCTAGAGTGGACGAAAATGCCCTAAATGTTAATACAATGACACAAAGGAACTTATTGGATGCACAAGATTGGTTAGAAACCCTAATTGGCCAAGAATAAGCATAGGGAGGACGAAAATGACCTAGTTGTTGATCCAATGACACAAATGAACTTATTGGACGCACAAGATTGGTTAAAAACCCTAATTCAATAAGAATAAGCTTAGGGAGGACGAAAATGACCTAATTGTTCATCCAATGACAAAAACACACCTATTGGATGCACAAGATTGGTTAAATACCCTAATTGGACAAAAATAAGCCTTGGGAGGACGAAAATGACCTAATTGTTCATCCAATGACACAAACACACCTATTGGATGCACAAGATTGGTTTAAAACCTTAAATGGACAAGAATAAGCCTTGGGAGGACGAAAATGACCTAAATATTCCTCAATGACACAAACACACCTTTTGGATGCACAAGATTGGTTAAAAACCCTAATTGGACAAGAATAAGCCTAGGGAGGAGGAAAATGACCTAAATGAACATCCAATGACACAAACACACCTGTCGGATGCACAAAATTGGTTAAAAACCATAATTGGACAAGAATAAGCCTAGAGAGGACGAGAATGACCTAAATGTTAATCCAATGACACAAATGAATTTATTGGATGCACAAGATTGGTTAAAAACCCTAATTGGACAAAAATAAGCCTAGGGAGGACGAAAATGACCTAATTGTTCATCCAATGACACAAACACACCTATTGGATGCACAAGATTGGCTAAAAACCCTATTTGGACATGAATAAGCCTATAGAGGACAAAATTGACCTAAATGTTTATACAATGACACGAATGAACTTATTGTTTGCACAAGATTGGTTAAATACACTAATTGGCCAAGAATAAGCCTACGGAGGACGAAAATGACCTAATTGTTCATCCAATGACACAAATGAACTTATCGGATGCACTAGATTGGTTAAAAACCCTAATTGCATAAGAATAAGCCTAGGGAGGACGAAAATGACCTAATTGTTCATCCAATGACACAAACACACCTATTGGATGCACAAGATTGGTTAAAAACCCTAATTGGACAAGAATAAGCCTAGGGAGGACAAAAATGACCTAAATGTTCATCCAATGACACAAACACACCTATTGGATGCACAAGATTGGTTAAAAACCCTAATTGGACAAGAATAAGCCTAGGGAGGACGAAAATGACCTAAATGTTCATCCAATGACACAAACACACCTATTGGATGCACAAGATTGGTTAAAAACCCTAATTGGACAAGATTAAGTGTAGGGAGGACAAAAATGACCTAAATGTTCATCTAATGACACAAACACACCTATTGGATGCACAAGATTGGTTAAAAACCCTAATTGGAGAAGAATAACCCTAGGGAGGACGAAAATGACCTAAATGTTCATCCAATGACACAAACACACCTATTGGATGCACAAGATTGGTTAAAAACCCTAATTGGACAAGATTAAGTGTAGGGAGGACGAAAATGACCTAAATGTTCATCCAATGACACAAACACACCTATTGGATGCCCAAGATTGGTTAAAAACCCTAATTGGACAAGATTAAGTGTAGGGAGGACCAAAATGACCTAAATGTTCATCCAATGACACAAACACACCTATTGGATGCACAAGATTGGTTAAAAACGCTAATTGGAGAAGAATAAACCTAGGGCGGACGAAAATGACCTAAATGTTCATCCAATGACACAAACACACCTATTGGATGCACAAGATTGGTTAAAAACCCTAATTGGAGAAGAATAACCCTAGGGAGGACGAAAATGACCTAAATGTTCATCCAATGACACAAACACACCTATTGGATGCACAAGATTGGTTAAAAACCCTAATTGGACTAGACTAACCCTAGGGAGGACGAAAATGACCTAAATGTTCATCCAATGACACAAACACACCTATTGGATGCACAAGATTGGTTAAAAACCCTAATTGGAGAAGAATAACCCTAGGGAGGACGAAAATGACCTAAATGTTCATCCAATGACACAAACACACCTATTGGATGCACAAGATTGGTTAAAAACCCTAATTGGAGAAGAATAACCCTAGGGAGGACGAAAATGACCTAAATGTTCATCCAATGACACAAACACACCTATTGGATGCACAAGATTGGTTAAAAACCCTAATTGGAGAAGATTAAGTTTAGGGAGGAGGAAAATGAGCTAAATGTTCATCCAATGACACAAACACACCTATTGGATGCACAAGATTGGTTAAAAACCCTAATTGGAGAAGAATAACCCTAGGGAGGACGAAAATGACCTAAATGTTCATCCAATGACACAAACACACCTATTGGATGCACAAGATTGGTTAAAAACCCTAATTGGAGAAGAATAACCCTAGGGAGGACGAAAATGACCTAAATGTTCATCCAATGACACAAACACACCTATTGGATGCACAAGATTGGTAAAAAACCTTAATTGGAGAAGAGTAACCCTAGGGAGGACGGAAATGACATAAATGTTCATCCAATGACACAAACACACCTATTGGATGCACAAGATTGGTTAAAAACCCTAATTGGACAGGATTAAGTGTAGGGAGGACGAAAATGACCTAAATGTTCATCCAATGACACAAACACACCTATTGGAGGCATAAGATTGGTTAAAAACCCTAATTGGAGAAGATTAAGTGTAGGGAGGACGAAAATGACCTAAATGTTCATCCAATGACACAAACACACCTATTGGATGCACAAGATTGGTTAAAAACCCTAATTGGAGAAGAATAACCCTAGGGAAGACGAAAATGACCTAAAATTTCATCCAATGACACAAACACACCTATTGGATGCACAAGATTGGTTAAAAACCCTAATTGGAGAAGAATAACCCTAGGGAGGACGAAAATGACCTAAATGTTCATCCAATGACACAAACACACCTATTGGATGCACAAGATTGGTTAAAAACCCTAATTGGACAAGATTAAGTGTAGGGAGGACGAAAATGACCTAAATGTTCATCTAATGAGACAAACACACCTATTGGATGCACAAGATTGGTTAAAAACCCTAATTGG
Source organism: Cicer bijugum (assembly GCA_037974875.1). Lineage (NCBI taxonomy): Eukaryota > Viridiplantae > Streptophyta > Magnoliopsida > Fabales > Fabaceae > Cicer > Cicer bijugum. Next base: position 140,903 of record JBBPBT010001074.1, read on the forward strand.
ACAAGAATAAGCCTAGGGAGGACGAAAATGACCTAAATGTTCATCCAATGACACAAACACACCTATTGGATGCACAAGATTGGTTAAAAACCTTAATTGGACAAGAATAAGCCTAGAGAGGACGAAAATGACCTAAATGTTAATACAATGACACAAATGAACTTATTGGATGCACAAGATTGGTTAAAAACCCTAATTGAATAAGAATAAGCTTAGGGAGGACGAAAATGACCTAAATGTTCATCCAATGACACAAATGAACTTATCGGATGCACTAGATTGGTTAAAAACCCTAATTGCCTAAGAATAAGCCTAGGGAGGACGAAAATGACCTAATTGTTCATCCAATGACACAAACACACCTATTGGAAGCACAAGATTGGTTAAAAACCCTAATTGAACAAGAATAAGCCTAGGGAGGACAAAAATGACCTAAATGTTCATCCAATGACACAAACACACCTATTGGATGCACAAGATTGGTTAAAAACCTTAATTGGACAAGAATAAGCCTAGAGAGGACGAAAATGACCTAAATGTTAATACAATGACACAAATGAACTTATTGGATGCACAAGATTGGTTAAAAACCCTAATTGGCCAAAAATAAGCATAGGGAGGACGAAAATGACCTAATTGTTCATCCATTAACACAAATGAACTTATTAGATGCACAAGATTGGTTAAAAACCCTAATTGAATATGAATAAGCCTAGGGATGACGAAAATGACGTAATTGTTCATCCAATGACACAAACACACCTATTGGATGCACAAGATTGGTTAAAAACCCTAATTGGACAAGAATAAGCCTTGGGAGGACGAAAATGACCTAATTGGTCATCCAATGACACAAACACACCTATTGGATGCACAAGATTGGTTTAAAACCCTAAATGGACAAGAATAAGGCTTGGGAGGACGAAAATGACCTAAATGTTCATCCAATGACACAAACACACCTTTTGGATGCACAAGATTGGTTAAAAACCCTAATTGGACAAAAATAAGCCTTGGGAGGACGAAAATGGCCTAATTGTTCATCCAATGACACAAACACACCTATTGGATGCACAAGATTGGTTTAAAACCTTAAATGGACAAGAATAAGCCTTGGGAGGACGAAAATGACCTAAATATTCCTCAATGACACAAACACACCTTTTCGATGCACAAGATTGGTTCAAAACCCTAATTGGACAAGAATAAGCCAAGGGAGGACGAAAATGACCTAATTATTCATCCAATAACACAAACACTCCTATTGGATGCACAAGATTGGTTTAAAACTCTAATTGGACAGGAATAAGCAAAGGGAGGAGGAAAATGACCTAAATGTTCATCCAATGACACAAACACACACCTATTGGATGCAAAAAATTGGTTAAAAACCATAATTGGACAAGAATAAGCCTAGAGAGGACGAAAATGACCTAAATGTTAATCCAATGACACAAATGAATTTATTGGATGCACAAGATTGGTTACAAACCCTAATTGGACAACAATAAGCCTAGGGAGGACGAAAATGACCTAAATGTTCATCCATTGACACAACCACACCTTTTGGATGCACAAGATTGGTTAAAAACCCTAATTTGACAAGAATAAGCCAAGGGAGGACGAAAATGACCTAATTATTCATCCAATGACACAAACACACCTTTTGGATGCACAAGAATGGTTAAAAACCCTAATTGGACAAGAATAAGCCTAGAGTGGACGAAAATGACCTAAATGTTAATACAATGACACAAAGGAACTTATTGGATGCACAAGATTGGTTAGAAACCCTAATTGGCCAAGAATAAGCATAGGGAGGACGAAGATGACCTAGTTGTTGATCCAATGACACAAATGAACTTATTGGATGCACAAGATTGGTTAAAAACCCTAATTGAATAAGAATAAGCTTAGGGAGGACGAAAATGACCTAATTGTTCATCCAATGACACAAACACACCTATTGGATGCACAAGATTGGTTTAAAACCTTAAATGGACAAGAATAAGCCTTGGGAGGAGGAAGATGACCTAAATATTCCTCAACGACACAAACACACCTTTTGGATGCACAAGATTGGTTAAAAACCCTAATTGGCCAAGAATAAGCCTAGGGAGGACGAAAATTACCTAATTGTTCATCCAATGACACAAATGAACTTATTGGATGCCCAAGATTGGTTAGAAACCCTAATTGGCCAAGAATAAGCATAGGGAGGACGAAAATGACCTAGTTGTTGATCCAATGACACAAATGAACTTATTGGATGCACAAGATTGGTTAAAAACCCTAATTGAATAAGAATAAGCTTAGGGAGGACGAAAATGACCTAATTGTTCATCCAATGACACAAACACACCTATTGGAAGCACAAGATTGGTTAAAAACCGTAATTGGACAAGAATAAGCCTAGGGAGGACCAAAATGACCTAAATGTTCATCCAATGACACAAACACACCTATTGGATGCACAAGATTGGTTAAAAACCTTAATTGGACAAGAATAAGCCTAGAGAGGACGAAAATGACCTAAATGTTAATACAATGACACAAATGAACTTATTGGATGCACAAGATTGGTTAAAATCCCTAATTGGCCAAGAATAAGCATAGGGAGGACGAAAATGACCTAATTGTTCATCCAATAACACAAATGAACTTATTGGATGCACAAGATTGGTTAAAAACCCTAATTGAATAAGAATAAGCTTAGGGAGGACGAAAATGACCTAATTGTTCATCCAATGACACAAACACACCTATTGGATGCACAAGATTGGTTTAAAACCTTAAATGGACAAGAATAAGCCTTGGGAGGAGGAAGATGACCTAAATATTCCTCAATGACACAAACACACCTTTTGCATGCACAAGATTGGTTAAAAACCCTAATTGGACAAGAATAAGCAAAGGGAGGAGGAAAATGACCTAAATGTTCATCGAATGACACAAACACACCTATTGGATGCAAAAAATTGGTTAAAAACCATAATTGGACAAGAATAAGTCTAGAGAGGACGAAAATGACCTAAATGTTAATCCAATGACACAAATGAATTTATGGGATGCACAAGATTGGTTACAAACCCTAATTGGACAACAATAAGCCTAGGGAGGACGAAAATGACCTAAATGTTCATCCATTGACACAAACACACCTTTTGGATGCACAAGATTGGTTAAAAACCCTAATTGGACAAGAATAAGCCAAGGGAGGACGAAAATGACCTAATTATTCATCCAATGACACAAACACACCTATTGGATGCACAAGATTGGTTAAAAACCCTAATTGGACAAGAATAAGCCTAGAGTGGACGAAAATGACCTAAATGTTCATACATTGACACAAAGGAACTTATTGGTTGCACAAGATTGGTCAGAAACCCTAATTGGCCAAGAATAAGCATAGGGAGGACGAAAATGACCTAGTTGTTGATCCAATGACACAAATGAACTTATTGGATGCACAAGATTGGTTAAAAACCCTAATTGAATAAGAATAAGCTTAGGGAGGACGAAAATGACCTAAATGTTCATCCAATGACACAAATGAACTTATCGGATGCACTAGATTGGTTAAAAACCCTAATTGCCTAAGAATAAGCCTAGGGAGGACGAAAATGACCTAATTGTTCATCCAATGACACAAACACACCTATTGGAAGCACAAGATTGGTTAAAAACCCTAATTGAACAAGAATAAGCCTAGGGAGGACAAAAATGACCTAAATGTTCATCCAATGACACAAACACACCTATTGGATGCACAAGATTGGTTAAAAACCTTAATTGGACAAGAATAAGCCTAGAGAGGACGAAAATGACCTAAATGTTAATACAATGACACAAATGAACTTATTGGATGCACAAGATTGGTTAAAAACCCTAATTGGCCAAGAATAAGCATAGGGAAGACGAAAATGACCTAATTGTTCATCCAATAACACAAATGAACTTATTGGATGCACAAGATTGGTTAAAAACCCTAATTGAATAAGAATAAGCTTAGGGAGGACGAAAATGACCTAATTGTTCATCCAATGACACAAACACACCTATTGGAAGCACAAGATTGGTTAAAAACCGTAATTGGACAAGAATAAGCCTATGGAGGACCAAATGACCTAAATGTTCATCCAATGACACAAACACACCTATTGGATGCACAAGATTGGTTAAAAACCTTAATTTGACAAGAATAAGCCTAGAGATGACGAAAATGACCTAAATGTTAATACAATGATACAAATGAACTTATTGGATGCACAAGATTGGTTAAAAACCCTAATTGGCCAAGAATAAGCATAGGGAGGACGAAAGGGACCTAATTGTTCATCCAATAACACAAATGAACTTATTGGATGCACAAGATTGGTTAAAAACCCTAATTGAATAAGAATAAGCTTAGGGAGGACGAAAATGACCTAATTGTTCATCCAATGACACAAACACACCTATTGGATGCACAAGATTGGTTTAAAACCTTAAATGGACAAGAATAAGACTTGGGAGGAGGAAGATGACCTAAATATTCCTCAATGACACAAACACACCTTTTGGATGCACAAGATTGGTTAAAAACCCTAATTGGCCAAGAATAAGCCTAGGGAGGACGAAAATTACCTAATTGTTCATTCAATGACACAAATGAACTTATTGGATGTTCATCCAATGACACAAACACACCTATTGGATGCGCAAGATTGGTTAAAAACCCTAATTGGTCAAGAATAAGCAAAGAGACGAGGAAAATGACCTAAAAGTTCATCCAATGACACAAACACACCTATTGGATGCACAAATTTGGTTAAAAACCATAATTGGACAAGAATAAGCCTAGAGAGGACGAAAATGACCTAAATGTTAATACAATGACACAAAGGAACTTATTGGATGCACAAGATTGGTTAGAAACCCTAATTGGCCAAGAATAAGCATAGGGAGGACGAAAATGACCTAGTTGTTGATCCAATGACACAAATGAACTTATTGGATGCACAAGATTGGTTAAAAACCCTAATTGAATAAGAATAAGCTTAGGGAGGACGAAAATGACCTAATTGTTCATCCAATGACAAAAACACACCTATTGGATGCACAAGATTGGTTAAATACCCTAATTGTACAAAAATAAGCCTTGGGAGGACGAAAATGACCTAATTGTTCATCCAATGACACAAACACCCCTATTGGATGCACAAGATTGGTTTAAAACCTTAAATGGACAAGAATAAGCCTTGGGAGGACGAAAATGACCTAAATATTCCTCAATGACACAAACACACCTTTTCGATGCACAAGATTGGTTAAAAACCCTAATTGGACAAGAATAAGCCAAGGGAGGACGAAAATGACCTAATTATTCATCCAATGACACAAACACACCTATTGGATGCACAAGATTGGTTAAAAACCCTAATTAGACAAGAATAAGCCAAGAGTGGACGTAAATGACCTAAATGTTAATACAATGACACAAAGGAACTTATTGGTTGCACAAGATTGGTTAGAAACCCTAATTGACCAAGAATAAGCATAGGGAGGACGAAAATGACCTAGTTGTTGATCCAATGACACAAATGAACTTATTGGATGCACAAGATTGGTTAAAAACCCTAATTGAATAAGAATAAGCTTAGGGAGGACGAAAATGACCTAAATGTTCATCCAATGACACAAATGAACTTATCGGATGCACTAGATTGGTTAAAAACCCTAATTGCATAAGAATAAGCCTAGGGAGGACGAAAATGACCTAATTGTTCATCCAATGACACAAACACACCTATTGGAAGCACAAGATTGGTTAAAAACCCTAATTAGACAAGAATAAGCCTAGGGAGGACAAAAATGACCTAAATCTTCATACAATGACACAAACACACCTATTGGATGCACAAGATTGGTTAAAAACCCTAATTGGACAAGAATATGCCTAAGGAGGACGAAAATGACCTAAATGTTCATCCAATGACACAAACACACCCATTGGGGGCACAAGACTGGTTAAAAACCCAAATTGGACAAGAATAAGCCTAGAGAGGAAGAGAATGACCTAAATGTTAATCCAATGACACAAATGAATTTATTGGATGCACCAGATTGGTTAAAAACCCTAATTCGACAAGAATAAGCATGGGGAGGACGAAAATGACCTAAATGTTAATCCAATGACACAAACACTCCTAATGGATGCACAAGATTGGTTTAAAACCCTAATGGGACAAGAATAAACCTAGGGAGGACGAAAATGACCTAAATGTTCATCCAATGACACAAACACACCTATTGGAAGCACAAGATTGGTTCAAAACCCAAATTGGACAAGAATAAGCCTAGAGAGGAAGAAAATGACCTAAATGTTAATCCAATGACACAAACACACCTATTGGATGCACAAGATTGGTTTAAAACCCTAATGGGACAAGAATAAGCCTAGGGAGGACGAAAATGACCTAAATGTTAATCCAATGACACAAACACTCCTATTGGATGCACAAGATTGGTTAAAAACCCTAATTGCATAAGAATAAGCCTAGGGAGGACGAAAATGACCTAATTGTTCATCCAATGACACAAACACACCTATTGGATGCACAAGATTGGTTAAAAACCCTAATTGGACAAGAATAAGCCTAGGGAGGACGAAAATGACCTAAATGTTCATCCAATGACACAAACACACCTATTGGATGCACAAGAATGGTTAAAAACCCTAATTGGACAAGATTAAGTGTAGGGAGGACGAAAATGACCTAAATGTTCATCCAATGACACAAAAACACACCTATTGGATGCACAAGATTGGTTAAAAACCCTAATTGGACAAGGAGAACCCTAGGGAGGACGAAAATGACCTAAATGTTCATCCAATGACACAAACACACCTATTGGATGCACAAGATTGGTTAAAAACCCTAATTGGACAAGAAGAACCCAAGGGAGGACGAAAATGACCTAAATGTTCATCCAATGACACAAACACACCTATTGGATGCACAAGATTGGTTAAAAACCCTAATTGGACAAGATGAAGTGTAGGGAGGACGAAAATGACCTAAATGTTCATCCAATGACACAAACACACCTATTGGATGCACAAGATTGGTTAAAAACCCTAATTGGACAAGATGAAGTGTAGGGAGGACGAAAATGACCTAAATGTTCATCCAATGACACAATCACACATATTGGTTGCACAAGATTGGTTAAAAACCCTAATTGGAGAAGAGTAACCCTAAGGAGGAAGAAAATGACGTGAATGTTCATCAAATGATGAAAACACACCTATTGGATGCACAAGATTGGTTAAAAACCCTAATTGGACAAGATGAAGTGTAGGGAGGACGAAAATGACCTAAATGTTCATCCAATGACACAAACACACCTATTGGATGCACAAGATTGGTTAAAAACCCTAATTGGACAAGATGAAGTGTAGGGAGGACGAAAATGACCTAAATGTTCATCCAATGACACAAACACACCTATTGGATGCACAAGATTGGTTAAAAACCCTAATTGGACAAGAAGAACCCTAAGGAGGACGAAAATGACCTAAATGTTCATCCAATGACACAAACACACCTATTGGATGCACAAGATTGGTTAAAAACCCTAATTGGACAAGATGAAGTGTAGGGAGGACGAAAATGACCTAAATGTTCATCTAATGACACAAACACACCAATTGGATGCACAAGATTGGTTAAAAACCCTAATTGGACAAGATGAAGCGTAGGGAGGACGAAAATGACCTAAATGTTCATCCAATGACACAAACACACCTATTGGATGCACAAGATTGGTTAAAAACCCTAATTGGAGAAGAATAACCCTAAGGAGGACGAAAATGACCTAAATGTTCAACCAATGACACAAACACACCTATTGGATGCACAAGATTGGTTAAAAACCCTAATTGAACAAGAAGAACCCTAGGGAGGACGAATATGACCTAAATGTACATCCAATGACACAAACACACCTATTGGATGCACAAGATTGGTTATTGGACAAGAATAAGCCTATGGAGGACGAAAATGAACTAAATGTTAACCAATGACACAAATGAACTTATTGGATGCACAAGATTGGTTAAAAACCCCAAATTGGACAAGAATAAGCCTAGGGAGGACGAAAATGACCTAATTGTTCATCCAACGACACAAACACAAACACACCTATTGGATGCACAAGATTGGTTAAAAACCCAAGTTGGACAGGAGTAAGCCTACGGAGGACGAAAATGACCTAATTGTTCATCCAATGAGACAAACACACCTAATTGATGCACAAGATTAGTTAAAAACCCTAATTGGACATGAATAAGCCTACGGAGGACGAAAATAACCTAATTGTTCATCCAATGATACAAACATACCTATTGGATGCACAAGATTGGTTAAAAACCTTAAATTGACAAGAATAAGCCTTGGGAAGACGAAAATGACATAATTATTCATCCAATGACACAAACACACCAATTGGATGCACAAGATAGGTTAAAAACTCTAATTGGACAAGAATAAGCCTACGGAGGACGAAAATGACCTAATTGTTCATCCAATGACACAAACACACCTATTGGACGCACAAGATTGGTTAAAAACCCTAATTGGACAAGAATAAGCCTACGGAGGACGAAAATGACCTAATTGTTCATCCAATGATACAAACACACCTATTGGATGCACAAGATTGGTTAAAAACCATAATTGGACAAGAATAAGCCTAGGGAGGACGAAAATGACCTAATTGTTCATCCAATGACACAAACACACCTATTGGATGCACAAGATTGGTTAAAAACCCTAATTGGACAAGAATAAGCTTAGGGAGAACGAAAATGACCTAAATGTTCATCCAATGACACAAAAACACCTATTGGATGCACAAAATTGAATAAAAACCCTAAATAGACAAGATTAAGCCTAGAGAAGACGAAAATGTCCTAAATGTTAATCCAATGACACAAAGGAATTTATTGGATGCACAAGATTGGCTAAAAACCCTATTTGGACATGAATAAGCCTATAGAGGACAAAATTGACCTAAATGTTTATACAATGACACGAATGAACTTATTGTTTGCACAAGATTGGTTAAATACACTAATTGGCCAAGAATAAGCCTAGGGAGGACGAAAATGACCTAATTGTTCATCCAATGACACAAATGAACTTATCGGATGCACTAGATTGGTTAAAAACCCTAATTGCATAAGAATAAGCCTAGGGAGGACGAAAATGACCTAATTGTTCATCCAATGACACAAACACACCTATTGGAAGCACAAGATTGGTTAAAAACCCTAATTTGACAAGAATAAGCCTAGGGAGGACAAAAATGACCTAAATGTTCATCCAATGACACAAACACACCTATTGGATGCACAAGATTGGTTAAAAACCTTAATTGGACAAGAATAAGCCTAGAGAGGACGAAAATGACCTAAATGTAAATACAATGACACAAATGAACTTATTGGATGCACAAGATTGGTTAAAAACCCTAATTGGCCAAGAATAAGCATAGGGAGGACGAAAATGACCTAATTGTTCATCCAATAACACAAATGAACTTATTGGATGCACAAGATTGGTTAAAAACCCTAATTGAATAAGAATAAGCTTAGGGAGGACGAAAATGACCTAATTGTTCATCCAATGACAAAAACACGCCTATTGGATGCACAAGATTGGTTAAAGACCCTAATTGGACAAAAATAAGCCTTGGGAGGACGAAAATGACCTAATTGTTCATCCAATGACACAAACACACCTATTGGATGCACAAGATTGTTTAAAATCCCTAATTGGACAACAATAAGCCTAGGGAGGACGAAAATGACCTAAATGTTTATACAATGACACAAATGAACTTATTGGATGCGCAAGATTGGTTAAAAACCCTAATTGGCCAAGAATAAGCATAGGGAGGACGAAAATGACCTAATTGTTCATCCAATAACACAAATGAACTTATTGGATGCACAAGATTGGTTAAAAACCCTAATTGAATAAGAATAAGCTTAGGGAGGACGAAAATGACCTAATTGTTCATCCAATGACACAAACACACCTATTGGAAGCACAAGATTGGTTAAAAACCCTAATTGGACAAGAATAAGCCTAGGGAGGACAAAAATGACCTAAATGTTCATCCAATGACACAAACACACCTATTGGATGCACAAGATTGGTTAAAAACCTTAATTGGACAAGAATAAGCCTAGAGAGGACGAAAATGACCTAAATGTTAATACAATGACACAAATGAACTTATTGGATGCACAAGATTGGTTAGAAACCCTAATTGCCCAAGAATAAGCATAGGGAGGACGAAAATGACCTAGTTGTTGATCCAATGACACAAATGAACTTATTGGATGCACAAGATTGGTTAAAAACCCTAATTGAATAAGAATAAGCTTAGGGAGGACGAAAATGACCTAATTGTTCATCCAATGACAAAAACACACCTATTGGATGCA
>JBBPBT010001074.1:151413-187346 GCA_037974875.1 Cicer bijugum
GAAAATGACCTAGTTGTTGATCCAATGACACAAATGAACTTATTGGATGCACAAGATTGGTTAAAAACCCTAATTGAATAAGAATAAGCTTAGGGAGGACGAAAATGACCTAAATGTTCATCCAATGACACAAATGAACTTATCGGATGCACTAGATTGGTTAAAAACCCTAATTGCCTAAGAATAAGCCTAGGGAGGACGAAAATGACCTAATTGTTCATCCAATGACACAAACACACCTATTGGAAGCACAAGATTGGTTAAAAACCCTAATTGAACAAGAATAAGCCTAGGGAGGACAAAAATGACCTAAATGTTCATCCAATGACACAAACACACCTATTGGATGCACAAGATTGGTTAAAAACCTTAATTGGACAAGAATAAGCCTAGAGAGGACGAAAATGACCTAAATGTTAATACAATGACACAAATGAACTTATTGGATGCACAAGATTGGTTAAAAACCCTAATTGGCCAAGAATAAGCATAGGGAGGACGAAAATTACCTAATTGTTCATCCAATAACACAAATGAACTTATTGGATGCACAAGATTGGTTAAAAACCCTAATTGAATAAGAATAAGCCTAGGGAGGACGAAAATGACCTAATTTTTCATCCAACGACACAGACACACCTATTGGAAGCACAAGATTGGTTAAAAACCCTAATTGGACAAGAATAAGCCTAGGGAGGACAAAAATGACCTAAATGTTCATCCAATGACACAAACACACCTATTGGATGCACAAGATTGGTTAAAAACCTTAATTGGACAAGAATAAGCCTAGAGAGGACGAAAATGACCTAAATGTTAATACAATGACACAAATGAACTTATTGGATGCACAAGATTGGTTAAAATCCCTAATTGGCCAAGAATAAGCAGAGGGAGGACGAAAATGACCTAATTGTTCATCCAATAACACAAATGAACTTATTGGATGCACAAGATTGGTTAAAAACCCTAATTGAATAAGAATAAGCTTAGGGAGGACGAAAATGACCTAATTGTTCATCCAATGACACAAACACACCTATTGGAAGCACAAGATTGGTTAAAAACCCTAATTGGACAAGAATAAGCCTAGGGAGGACAAAAATGACCTAAATGTTCATCCAATGACACAAACACACCTATTGGATGCACAAGATTGGTTAAAAACCTTAATTGGACAAGAATAAGCCTAGAGAGGACAAAAATGACCTAAATGTTAATACAATGACACAAATGAACTTATTGGATGCACAAGATTGGTTAAAAACCCTAATTGGCCAAGAATAAGCATAGGGAGGACGAAAATGACCTAATTGTTAATCCAATAACACAAATGAACTTATTGGATGCACAAGATTGGTTAAAAACCCTAATTGAATAAGAATAAGCCTAGGGAGGACGAAAATGACCTAATTGTTCATCCAACGACACAGACACACCTATTGGAAGCACAAGATTGGTTAAAAACCCTAATTGGACAGGAATAAGCCTAGGGAGGACAAAAATGACCTAAATGTTCATCCAATGACACAAACACACCTATTGGATGCACAAGATTGGTTAAAAACCTTAATTGGACAAGAATAAGCCTAGAGAGGACGAAAATGACCTAAATGTTAATACAATGACACAAATAAACTTATTGGATGCACAAGATTGGTTAAAAACCCTAATTGGCCAAGAATAAGCATAGGGAGGACGAAAATGACCTAATTGTTCATCCAATAACACAAATGAACTTATTGGATGCACAAGATTGGTTAAAAACCCTAATTGAATAAGAATAAGCCTAGGGAGGACGAAAATGACCTAATTGTTCATCCAATGACACAAACACACCTATTGGATGCACAAGATTGGTTTAAAACCTTAAATGGACAAGAATAAGCCTTGGGAGGAGGAAGATGACCTAAATATTCCTCAATGACACAAACACACCATTTGCATGCACAAGATTGGTTAAAAACCCTAATTGGACAAGAATAAGCAAAGGGAGGAGGAAAATGACCTAAATGTTCATCGAATGACACAAACACACCTATTGGATGCAAAAAATTGGTTAAAAACCATAATTGGACAAGAATAAGTCTAGAGAGGACGAAAATGACCTAAATGTTAATCCAATGACACAAATGAATTTATGGGATGCACAAGATTGGTTACAAACCCTAATTGGACAACAATAAGCCTAGGGAGGACGAAAATGACCTAAATGTTCATCCATTGACACAAACACACCTTTTGGATGCACAAGATTGGTTAAAAACCCTAATTGGACAAGAATAAGCCAAGGGAGGACGAAAATGACCTAATTATTCATCCAATGACACAAACACACCTTTTGGATGCACAAGAATGGTTAAAAACCCTAATTGGACAAGAATAAGCCTAGAGAGGACGAAAATGACCTAAATGTTAATACAATGACACAAAGGAACTTATTGGATGCACAAGATTGGTTAGAAACCCTAATTGGCCAAGAATAAGCATAGGGAGGACGAAAATGACCTAGTTGTTGATCCAATGACACAAATGAACTTATTGGATGCACAAGATTGGCTAAAAACCCTAATTGAATAAGAATAAGCTTAGGGAGGACGAAAATGACCTAATTGTTCATCCAATGTCAAAAACACACCTATTTGATGCACAAGATTGGTTAAAAACCCTAATTGGACAAGAATAAGCCTAGAGTGGACGAAAATGCCCTAAATGTTAATACAATGACACAAAGGAACTTATTGGATGCACAAGATTGGTTAGAAACCCTAATTGGCCAAGAATAAGCATAGGGAGGACGAAAATGACCTAGTTGTTGATCCAATGACACAAATGAACTTATTGGACGCACAAGATTGGTTAAAAACCCTAATTCAATAAGAATAAGCTTAGGGAGGACGAAAATGACCTAATTGTTCATCCAATGACAAAAACACACCTATTGGATGCACAAGATTGGTTAAATACCCTAATTGGACAAAAATAAGCCTTGGGAGGACGAAAATGACCTAATTGTTCATCCAATGACACAAACACACCTATTGGATGCACAAGATTGGTTTAAAACCTTAAATGGACAAGAATAAGCCTTGGGAGGACGAAAATGACCTAAATATTCCTCAATGACACAGACACACCTTTTCGATGCACAAGATTGGTTAAAAACCCTAATTGGACAAGAATAAGCCAAGGGAGGACGAAAATGACCTAATTATTCATCCAATGACCCAAACACAGCTATTGGATGCACAAGATTGGTTAAAAACCCTAATTGGACAAGAATAAGCCTAGAGTGGACGAAAATGACCTAAATGTTAATACAATGACACAAAGGAACTTATTGGTTGCACAAGATTGGTTAGAAACCCTAATTGACCAAGAATAAGCATAGGGAGGACGAAAATGACCTAGTTGTTGATCCAATGACACAAATGAACTTATTGGATGCACAAGATTGGTTAAAAACCCTAATTGAATAAGAATAAGCTTAGGGAGGACGAAAATGACCTAATTGTTCATCCAATGACAAAAACACACCTATTGGATGCAAAAGATTGGTTAAATACCCTAATTGGACAAAAATAAGCCTTGGGAGGACGAAAATGACCTAATTGTTCATCCAATGACACAAACACACCTATTGCATGCACAAGATTGGTTTAAAACCTTAAATGGACAAGAATAAGCCTTGGGAGGACGAAAATGACCTAAATATTCCTCAATGACACAGACACACCTTTTCGATGCACAAGATTGGTTAAAAACCCTAATTGGACAAGAATAAGCCAAGGGAGGACGAAAATGACCTAATTATTCATCCAATGACACAAACACACCTATCGGATGCACAAGATTGGTTAAAAACCCTAATTAGACAAGAATAAGCCAAGAGTGGACGAAAATGACCTAAATGTTAATACAATGACACAAAGGAACTTATTGGTTGCACAAGATTGGTTAGAAACCCTAATTGACCAAGAATAAGCATAGGGAGGACGAAAATGACCTAGTTGTTGATCCAATGACACAAATGAACTTATTGGATGCACAAGATTGGTTAAAAACCCTAATTGAATAAGAATAAGCTTAGGGAGGACGAAAATGACCTAAATGTTCATCCAATGACACAAATGAACTTATCGGATGCACTAGATTGGTTAAAAACCCTAATTGCATAAGAATAAGCCTAGGGAGGACGAAAATGACCTAATTGTTCATCCAATGACACAAACACACCTGTTGGAAGCACAAGATTGGTTAAAAACCCTAATTGGACAAGAATAAGCCTAGGGAGGAGAAAAATGACCTAAATGTTCACCCAATGACACAAACACACCTATTGGATGCACAAGATTGGTTAAAAACCTTAATTGGACAAGAATAAGCCTAGAGAGGACGAAAATGACCTACATGTTAATACAATGACACAAATGAACTTATTGGATGCACAAGATTGGTTAAAAACCCTAATTGGCCAAGAATAAGCATAGGGAGGACGAAAATGACCTAATTGTTCATCCAATAACACAAATGAACTTATTGGATGCACAAGATTGGTTAAAAACCCTAATTGAATAAGAATAAGCTTAGGGAGGACGAAAATGACCTAATTGTTCATCCAATGACACAAACACACCTATTGGATGCACAAGATTGGTTTAAAACCTTAAATGGACAAGAATAAGCCTTGGGAGGAGGAAGATGACATAAATATTCCTCAATGACACAAACACACCTTCTGGATGCACAAGATTGGTTAAAAACCCTAATTGGACAAGAATAAGCAAAGGGAGGAGGAAAATGACCTAAATGTTCATCGAATGACACAAACACACCTATTGGATGCAAAAAATTGGTTAAAAACCATAATTGGACAAGAATAAGCCTAGAGAGGACGAAAATGACCTAAATGTTAATCCAATGACACAAATGAATTTATTGGATGCACAAGATTGGTTACAAACCCTAATTGGACAACATTAAGCCTAGGGAGGACGAAAATGACCTAAATGTTCATCCATTGACACAAACACACCTTTTTGGATGCACAAGATTGGTTAAAAACCCTAATTTGACAAGAATAAGCCAAGGGAGGACGAAAATGACCTAATTATTCATCCAATGACACAAACACACCTTTTGGATGCACAAGAATGGTTAAAAACCCTAATTGGACAAGAATAAGCCTAGAGTGGACGAAAATGACCTAAATGTTAATACAATGACACAAAGGAACTTATTGGATGCACAAGATTGGTTAGAAACCCTAATTGGCCAAGAATAAGCATAGGGAGGACGAAAATGACCTAGTTGTTGATCCAATGACACAAATGAACTTATTGGATGCACAAGATTGGTTAAAAACCCTAATTGAATAAGAATAAGCTTAGGGAGGACGAAAATGACCTAATTGTTCATCCAATGTCAAAAACACACCTATTCGATGCACAAGATTGGTTAAAAACCTTAATTGGACAAGAATAAGCCTGGAGTGGACGAAAATGCCCTAAATGTTAATACAATGACACAAAGGAACTTATTGGATGCACAAGATTGGTTAGAAACCCTAATTGGCCAAGAATAAGCATAGGGAGGACGAAAATGACCTAGTTGTTGATCCAATGACACAAATGAACTTATTGGATGCACAAGATTGGTTAAAAACCCTAATTGAATAAGAATAAGCTTAGGGAGGACGAAAATGACCTAATTGTTCATCCAATGTCAAAAACACAGCTATTTGATGCACAAGATTGGTTAAAAACCCTAATTGGACAAGAATAAGCCTGGAGTGGACGAAAATGCCCTAAATGTTAATACAATGACACAAAGGAACTTATTGGATGCACAAGATTGGTTAGAAACCCTAATTGGCCAAGAATAAGCATAGGGAGGACGAAAATGACCTAGTTGTTGATCCAATGACACAAATGAACTTATTGGATGCACAAGATTGGCTAAAAACCCTAATTGAATAAGAATAAGCTTAGGGAGGACGAAAATGACCTAATTGTTCATCCAATGTCAAAAACACACCTATTTGATGCACAAGATTGGTTAAAAACCCTAATTGGACAAGAATAAGCCTAGAGTGGACGAAAATGCCCTAAATGTTAATACAATGACACAAAGGAACTTATTGGATGCACAAGATTGGTTAGAAACCCTAATTGGCCAAGAATAAGCATAGGGAGGACGAAAATGACCTAGTTGTTGATCCAATGACACAAATGAACATATTGGATGCACAAGATTGGTTAGAAACCCTAATTGGCCAAGAATAAGCATAGGGAGGACGAAAATGACCTGGTTGTTCATCCAATGACACAAATGAACTTATCGGATGCACTAGATTGGTTAAAAACCATAATTGCATAAGAATAAGCCTAGGGAGGACGAAAATGACCTAATTGTTCATCCAATGACACAAACACACCTATTGGAAGCACAAGATTGGTTAAAAACCGTAATTGGACAAGAATAAGCCTAGGGAGGACCAAAATGACCTAAATGTTCATCCAATGACACAAACACACCTATTGGATGCACAAGATTGGTTTAAAACCTTAAATGGACAAGAATAAGCCTTGGGAGGAGGAAGATGACCTAAATATTCCTCAATGACACAAACACACCTTTTGGATGCACAAGATTGGTTAAAAACCCTAATTGGCCATGAATAAGCATAGGGAGGACGAAAATGACCTAATTGTTCATCCAATAACACAAATAAACTTATTGGATGCACAAGATTGGTTAAAAACCCTAATTGAATAAGAATAAGCTTAGGGAGGACGAAAATGACCTAATTGTTCATCCAATGACACAAACACACCTATTGGATGCACAAGATTGGTTTAAAACCTTAAATGGACAAGAATAAGCCTTGGGAGGAGGAAGATGACCTAAATATTCCTCAATGACACAAACACACCTTTTGCATGCACAAGATTGGTTAAAAACCCTAATTGGACAAGAATAAGCAAAGGGAGGAGGAAAATGACCTAAATGTTCATCGAATGACACAAACACACCTATTGGATGCAAAAAATTGGTTAAAAACCATAATTGGACAAGAATAAGTCTAGAGAGGACGAAAATGACCTAAATGTTAATCCAATGACACAAATGAATTTATGGGATGCACAAGATTGGTTACAAACCCTAATTGGACAACAATAAGCCTAGGGAGGACGAAAATGACCTAAATGTTCATCCATTGACACAAACACACCTTTTGGATGCACAAGATTGGTTAAAAACCCTAATTGGACAAGAATAAGCCAAGGGAGGACGAAAATGACCTAATTATTCATCCAATGACACAAACACACCTTTTGGATGCACAAGAATGGTTAAAAACCCTAATTGGACAAGAATAAGCCTAGAGTGGACGAAAATGACCTAAATGTTAATACAATGACACAAAGGAACTTATTGGATGCACAAGATTGGTTAGAAACCCTAATTGGCCAAGAATAAGCATAGGGAGGACGAAAATGACCTAGTTGTTGATCCAATGACACAAATGAACTTATTGGATGCACAAGATTGGTTGAAAACCCTAATTGAATAAGAATAAGCTTAGGGAGGACGAAAATGACCTAATTGTTCATCCAATGTCAAAAACACAGCTATTTGATGCACAAGATTGGTTAAAAACCCTAATTGGACAAGAATAAGCCTGGAGTGGACGAAAATGCCCTAAATGTTAATACAATGACACAAAGGATCTTATTGGATGCACAAGATTGGTTAGAAACCCTAATTGGCCAAGAATAAGCATAGGGAGGACGAAAATGACCTAGTTGTTGATCCAATGACACAAATGAACTTATTGGACGCACAAGATTGGTTAAAAACCCTAATTCAATTAGAATAAGCTTAGGGAGGACGAAAATGACCTAATTGTTCATCCAATGACAAAAACACACCTATTGGATGCACAAGATTGGTTAAATACCCTAATTGGACAAAAATAAGCCTTGGGAGGACGAAAATGACCTAATTGTTCATCCAATGACACAAACACACCTATTGGATGCACAAGATTGGTTTAAAACCTTAAATGGACAAGAATAAGCCTTGGGAGGACGAAAATGACCTAAATATTCCTCAATGACACAGACACACCTTTTCGATGCACAAGATTGGTTAAAAACCCTAATTGGACAAGAATAAGCCAAGGGAGGACGAAAATGACTTAATTATTCGTCCAATGACACAAACACACCTATTGGATGCACAAGATTGGTTAAAAACCCTAATTGGACAAGAATAAGCCTAGAGTGGACGAAAATGACCTAAATGTTAATACAATGACACAAAGGAACTTATTGGTTGCACAAGATTGGTTAGAAACCCTAATTGACCAAGAATAAGCATAGGGAGGACGAAAATGACCTAGTTGTTGATCCAATGACACAAATGAACTTATTGGATGCACAAGATTGGTTAAAAACCCTAATTGAATAAGAATAAGCTTAGGGAGGACGAAAATGACCTAAATGTTCATCCAATGACACAAATGAACTTATCGGATGCACTAGATTGGTTAAAAACCCTAATTGCCTAAGAATAAGCCTAGGGAGGACGAAAATGACCTAATTGTTCATCCAATGACACAAACACACCTATTGGATGCACAAGATTGGTTTAAAACCTTAAATGGACAAGAATAAGCCTTGGGAGGAGGAAGATGACCTAAATATTCCTCAATGACACAAACACACCATTTGCATGCACAAGATTGGTTAAAAACCCTAATTGGACAAGAATAAGCAAAGGGAGGAGGAAAATGACCTAAATGTTCATCGAATGACACAAACACACCTATTGGATGCAAAAAATTGGTTAAAAACCATAATTGGACAAGAATAAGTCTAGAGAGGACGAAAATGACCTAAATGTTAATCCAATGACACAAATGAATTTATGGGATGCACAAGATTGGTTACAAACCCTAATTGGACAACAATAAGCCTAGGGAGGACGAAAATGACCTAAATGTTCATCCATTGACACAAACACACCTTTTGGATGCACAAGATTGGTTAAAAACCCTAATTGGACAAGAATAAGCCAAGGGAGGACGAAAATGACCTAATTATTCATCCAATGACACAAACACACCTTTTGGATGCACAAGAATGGTTAAAAACCCTAATTGGACAAGAATAAGCCTAGAGTGGACAAAAATGACCTAAATGTTAATACAATGACACAAAGGAACTTATTGGATGCACAAGATTGGTTTGAAACCCTAATTGGCCAAGAATAAGCAAAGGGAGGACGAAAATGACCTAGTTGTTGATCCAATGACACAAATGAACTTATTGGATGCAGAAGATTGGTTAAAAACCGTAATTGAATAAGAATAAGCTTAGGGAGGACGAAAATGACCTAATTGTTCATCCAATGTCAAAAACACACCTATTTGATGCAGAAGATTGGTTAAAAACCCTAATTGGACAAGAATAAGCCTGGAGTGGACGAAAATGCCCTAAATGTTAATACAATGACACAAAGGAACTTATTGGATGCACAAGATTGGTTAGAAACCCTAATTCGCCAAGAATAAGCATAGGGAGGACGAAAATGACCTAGTTGTTGATCCAATGACACAAATGAACTTATTGGATGCACAAGATTGGTTAAAAACCCTAATTGAATAAGAATAAGCTTAGGGAGGACGAAAATGACCTAATTGTTCATCCAATGTCAAAAACACAGCTATTTGATGCACAAGATTGGTTAAAAACCCTAATTGGACAAGAATAAGCCTGGAGTGGACGAAAATGCCCTAAATGTTAATACAATGACACAAAGGAACTTATTGGATGCACAAGATTGGTTAGAAACCCTAATTGGCCAAGAATAAGCATAGGGAGGACGAAAATGACCTAGTTGTTGATCCAATGACACAAATGAACTTATTGGATGCACAAGATTGGTTAAAAACCCTAATTGAATAAGAATAAGCTTAGGGAGGACGAAAATGACCTAATTGTTCATCCAATGTCAAAAACACACCTATTTGATGCAAAAGATTGGTTAAAAACCCTAATTGGACAAGAATAAGCCTGGAGTGGACGAAAATGCCCTAAATGTTAATACAATGACACAAAGGAACTTATTGGATGCACAAGATTGGTTAGAAACCCTAATTGGCCAAGAATAAGCATAGGGAGGACGAAAATGACCTAGTTGTTGATCCAATGACACAAATGAACTTATTAGATGCACAAGATTGGTTAAAAACCCTAATTGAATAAGAATAAGCTTAGGGAGGACGAAAATGACCTAATTGTTCATCCAATGTCAAAAACACACCTATTGGATGCACAAGATTGGTTAAAAACCCTAATTGGACAAAAATAAGCCTTCGGAGGACGAAAATGACCTAATTGTTCATCCAATGACACAAACACACCTATTGGATGCACAAGATTGGTTTAAAACCTTAAATGGACAAGAATAAGCCTTGGGAGGACGAAAATGACCTAAATATTCCTCAATGACACAAACACACCTTTTCGATGCACAAGATTGGTTCAAAACCCTAATTGGACAAGAATAAGCCAAGGGAGGACGAAAATGACCTAATTATTCATCCAATAACAGAAACACACCTATTGGATGCACAAGATTGGTTTAAAACCCTAATTGGACAAGAATAAGCAAAGGGAGGAGGAAAATGACCTAAATGTTCATCCAATGACACAAACACACCTATTGGATGCAAAAAATTGGTTAAAAACCATAATTGGACAAGAATAAGCCTAGAGAGGACGAAAATGACCTAAATGTTAATCCAATGACACAAATGAATTTATTGGATGCACAAGATTGGTTACAAACCCTAATTGGACAACAATAAGCCTAGGGAGGACGAAAATGACCTAAATGTTCATCCATTGACACAAACACACCTTTTGGATGCACAAGATTGGTTAAAAACCCTAATTGGACAAGAATAAGCCAAGGGAGGACGAAAATGACCTAATTATTCATCCCATGACACAAACACACCTTTTGGATGCACAAGAATGGTTAAAAACCCTAATTGGACAAGAATAAGCCTAGAGTGGACGAAAATGACCTAAATGTTAATACAATGTCACAAAGGAACTTATTGGATGCACAAGATTGGTTAGAAACCCTAATTGGCCAAGAATAAGCATAGGGAGGACGAAAATGACCTAGTTGTTGATCCAATGACACAAATGAACTTATTGGATGCACAAGATTGGTTAAAAACCCTAATTGAATAAGAATAAGCTTAGGGAGGACGAAAATGACCTAATTGTTCATCCAATGTCAAAAACACACCTATTGGATGCACAAGATTGGTTAAAAACCCTAATTGGACAAAAATAAGCCTTCGGAGGACGAAAATGACCTAATTGTTCATCCAATGACACAAACACACCTATTGGATGCCCAAGATTGGTTTAAAACCTTAAATGGACAAGAATAAGCCTTGGGAGGACGAAAATGACCTAAATATTCCTCAATGACACAAACACACCTTTTCGATGCACAAGATTGGTTAGAAACCCTAATTGGCCAAGAATAAGCATAGGGAGGACGAAAATGACATAGTTGTTGATCCAATGACACAAATGAACTTATTGGATGCACAAGATTGGTTAAAAACCCTAATTGAATAAGAATAAGCTTAGGGAGGACGAAAATGACCTAATTGTTCATCCAATGTCAAAAACACACCTATTTGATGCACAAGATTGGTTAAAAACCCTAATTGGACAAGAATAAGCCTAGAGTGGACGAAAATGCCCTAAATGTTAATACAATGACACAAAGGAACTTATTGGATGCACAAGATTGGTTAGAAACCCTAATTGGCCAAGAATAAGCATAGGGAGGACGAAAATGACCTAGTTGTTGATCCAATGACACAAATGAACTTATTGGATGCACAAGATTGGTTAAAAACCCTAATTGAATAAGAATCAGCTTAGGGAGGACGAAAATGACCTAATTGTTCATCCAATGACAAAAACACACCTATTGGATGCACAAGATTGGTTAAATACCCTAATTGGACAAAAATAAGCCTTGGGAGGACGAAAATGACCTAATTGTTCATCCAATGACACAAACACACCTATTGGATGCACAAGATTGGTTTAAAACCTTAAATGGACAAGAATAAGCCTTGGGAGGACGAAAATGACCTAAATATTCCTCAATGACACAGACACACCTTTTCGATGCACAAGATTGGTTAAAAACCCTAATTGGACAAGAATAAGCCAAGGGAGGACGAAAATGACCTAATTATTCATCCAATGACACAAACACACCTATTGGATGCACAAGATTGGTTAAAAACCCTAATTGGACAAGAATAAGCCTAGAGTGGACGAAAATGACCTAAATGTTAATACAATGACACAAAGGAACTTATTGGTTGCACAAGATTGGTTAGAAACCCTAATTGGCCAAGAATAAGCATAGGGAGGACGAAAATGACCTAGTTGTTGATCCAATGACACAAATGAACTTATTGGATGCACAAGATTGGTTAAAAACCCTAATTGCATAAGAATAAGCTTAGGGAGGACGAAAATGACCTAATTGTTCATCCAATGACAAAAACACACCTATTGGATGCACAAGATTGGTTAAAAACCCTAATTGGACAAAAATAAGCCTTGGGAGGACGAAAATGACCTAATTGTTCATCCAATGACACAAACACACCTATTGGATGCACAAGATTGGTTTAAAACCTTAAATGGACAAGAATAAGCCTTGGGAGGACGAAAATGACCTAAATATTCCTCAATGACACAAACACACCTTTTGGATGCACAAGATTGGTTAAAAACCCTAATTGGACAAGAATAAGCCTAGGGAGGAGGAAAATGACCTAAATGAACATCCAATGACACAAACACACCTGTCGGATGCACAAAATTGGTTAAAAACCATAATTGGACAAGAATAAGCCTAGAGAGGACGAGAATGACCTAAATGTTAATCCAATGACACAAATGAATTTATTGGATGCACAAGATTGGTTAAAAACCCTAATTGGACAAAAATAAGCCTAGGGAGGACGAAAATGACCTAATTGTTCATCCAATGACACAAACACACCTATTGGATGCACAAGATTGGTTAAAAACCCTAATTGGACAAGAATAAGCCTAGGGAGGACGAAAATGACCTAAATGTTCATCCAATGACACAAACACACCTATTGGATGCACAAGAATGGTTAAAAACCCTAATTGGACAAGATTAAGTGTAGGGAGGACGAAAATGACCTAAATGTTCATCTAATGACACAAACACACCTATTGGATGCACAAGATTGGTTAAAAACCATAATTGGACAAGAAGAACCCTAGGGAGGACGAAAATGACCTAAATGTTCATCCAAAGACACAAACACACCTATTGGATGCACAAGATTGGTTAAAAACCCTAATTGGACAAGAATAACCCTAGGGAGGACGAAAATGACCTAAATGTTCATCCAATGACACAAACACACCTATTGGATGCACAAGATTGGTTAAAAACCCTAATTGGACAAGATTAAGTGTAGGGAGGACGAGAATGACCTAAATGTTCATCCAATGACACAAACACACCTATTGGATGCACAAGATTGGTTAAAAACCCTAATTGGACAAGAATAACCCTAGGGAGGACGAAAATGACCTAAATGTTCATCCAATGACACAAACACACCTATTGGATGCACAAGATGAGTTAAAAACCCTAATTGGAGAGGAATAAGTGTAGGGAGGACGAAAATGACCTAAATGTTCATCCAATGACACAAACACATCTATTGGATGCACAAGATTGGTTAAAACCCTAATTGAACAAGACTAACCCTAGGGAGGACTAAAATAACCTAAATGTTCATCCAATGACACAAACACACCTATTGGATGCACAAGATTGGTTAAAAACCCTAATTGGAGAAGAATAACCCTAGGGAGGACGAAAATGACCTAAATGTTCATCCAATGACACAAACACACTTATTGGATGCACAAGATTGGTTAAAAACCCTAATTGGACAAGATTAAGTTTAGGGAGGACGAAAATGACGTAAATGTTCATCCAATGACACAAACACACCTATTGGATGCACAAGATTGGTTAAAAACCCTAATTGGACAAGAATAAGTTTAGGGAGGACGAAAATGACCTAAATGTTCATCCAATAACACAAACACACCTATTGGATGCACAAGATTGGTTAAAAACCCTAATTGGACAAGAATAAGCCTAGGGAGGACGAAAATGACCTAAATGTTCATCCAATGACACAAACACACCTATTGGATGCACAAGATTGGTTAAAAACCTTAATTGGACAAGAATAAGCCTAGAGAGGACGAAAATGACCTAAATGTTAATACAATGACACAAATAAACTTATTGGATGCACAAGATTGGTTAAAAACCCTAATTGGCCAAGAATAAGCATAGGGAGGACGAAAATGACCTAATTGTTCATCCAATAACACAAATGAACTTATTGGATGCACAAGATTGGTTAAAAACCCTAATTGAATAAGAATAAGCCTAGGGAGGACGAAAATGACCTAATTGTTCATCCAACGACACAGACACACCTATAGGAAGCACAAGATTGGTTAAAAACCCTAATTGGACAAGAATAAGCATAGGGAGGACAAAAATGACCTAAATGTTCATCCAATGACACAAACACACCTATTGGATGCAGAAGATTGGTTAAAAACCTTAATTGGACAAGAATAAGCCTAGAGAGGACAAAAATGACCTAAATGTTAATACAATGACACAAATGAACTTATTGGATGCACAAGATTGGTTAAAAACCCTAATTGGCCAAGAATAAGCATAGGGAGGACGAAAATGACCTAATTGTTCATCCAATAACACAAATGAACTTATTGGATGCACAAGATTGGTTAAAAACCCTAATTGAATAAGAATAAGCCTAGGGAGGACGAAAATGACCTAATTGTTCATCCAACGACACAGACACACCTATTGGAAGCACAAGATTGGTTAAAAACCCTAATTTGACAAGAATAAGCCTAGGGAGGACGTAAATGATCTAATTGTTCATCCAATGACACAAACACACCTATTGGATGCACAAGATTGGTTAAAAACCTTAATTGGACAAGAATAAGCCTAGAGAGGACGAAAATGACCTAAATGTTAATACAATGACACAAATGAACTTATTGGATGCACAAGATTGGTTAAAAACCCTAATTGGCCAAGAATAAGCATAGGGAGGACGAAAATGACCTAATTGTTCATCCAATAACACAAATGAACTTATTGGATGCACAAGATTGGTTAAAAACCCTAATTTAATAAGAATAAGCTTAGGGAGGACGAAAATGACCTAATTGTTCATCCAATGACATAAACACACCTATTGGATGCACAAGATTGGTTTAAAACCTTAAATGGACAAGAATAAGCCTTGGGAGGAGGAAAATGACCAAAATATTCCTCAATGACACAAACACACCTTTTGGATGCACAAGATTGGTGAAAAAGCCTAATTGGCCAAGAATAAGCCGTGGGAGGACGAAAATTACCTAATTGTTCATCCAGTGACACAAATGAACTTATTGGATGTTCATCCAATGACACAAACACACCTATTGGATGCACAAGATTGGTTAAAAACCCTAATTGGACAAGAATAAGCAAAGGGAGGAGGAAAATGACCTAAATGTTCATCCAATGACACAAACACACCTATTGGATGCACAAAATTGTTTAAAAACCATAATTGGACAAGAATAAGCCTAGAGAGGACGAAAATGACCTAAATGTTAATCCAATGACACAAATGAATTTATTGGATGCACAAGATTGGTTACAAACCCTAATTGGACAACAATAAGCCTAGGGAGGACGAAAATGACCTAAATGTTCATCCAATGACACAAACACACCTTTTGGATGCACAAGATTGGTTAAAAACCCTAATTGGACAAGAATAAGCCAAGGGAGGACGAAAATGACCTAATTATTCATCAAATGACACAAACACACCTATTGGATGCACAAGATTGGTTAAAAACCCTAATTGGACAAGAATAAGCCTAGAGTGGACGAAAATGACCTAAATGTTAACACAATGACACAAAGGAACTTATTGGTTGCACAAGATTGGTTAGAAACCCTAATTGGCCAAGAATAAGCATAGGGAGGACGAAAATGACCTAGTTGTTGATCCAATGACACAAATGAACTTATTGGATGCACAAGATTGGTTAAAAACCCTAATTGAATAAGAATAAGCTTAGGGAGGACGAAAATGACCTAAATGTTCATCCAATGACACAAATGAACTTATCGGATGCACTAGATTGGTTAAAAACCCTAATTGGACAAAAATAAGCCTTGGGAGGACGAAAATGACCTAATTGTTCATCCAATGACACAAACACACCTATTGGATGCACAAGATTGGTTAAAATCCTTAATTGGACAAGAATAAGCCTAGAGAGGACGAAAATGACCTAAATGTTAATACAATGACACAAATGAACTTATTGGATGCACAAGATTGGTTAAAAACCCTAATTGGCCAAGAATAAGCATAGGGAGGACGAAAATGACCTAATTGTTCATCCAATAACACAAATGAACTTATTGGATGCACAAGATTGGTTAAAAACCCTAATTTAATAAGAATAAGCTTAGGGAGGACGAAAATGACCTAATTGTTCATCCAATGACACAAACACACCTATTGGATGCACAAGATTGGTTTAAAACCTTAAATGGACAAGAATAAGCCTTGGGAGGAGGAAAATGACCTAAATATTCCTCAATGACACAAACACACCTTTTGGATGCACAAGATTGGTGAAAAAGCCTAATTGGCCAAGAATAAGCCTAGGCAGGACGAAAATTACCTAATTGTTCATCCAGTGACACAAATGAACTTATTGGATGTTCATCCAATGACACAAACACACCTATTGGATGCACAAGATTGGTTAAAAACCCTAATTGGACAAGAATAAGCAAAGGGAGGAGGAAAATGACCTAAATGTTCATCCAATAACACAAACACACCTATTGGATGCACAAAATTGGTTAAAAACCATAATTGGACAAGAATAAGCCTAGAGAGGACGAAAATGACCTAAATGTTAATCTAATGACACAAATGAATTTATTGGATGCACAAGATTGGTTACAAACCCTAATTGGACAACAATAAGCCTAGGGAGGACGAAAATGACCTAAATGTTCATCCAATGACACAAACACACCTTTTGGATGCACAAGATTGGTTAAAAACCCTAATTGGACAAGAATAAGCCAAGGGAGGACGAAAATGACCTAATTATTCATCCAATGACACAAACACACCTATTGGATGCACAAGATTGGTTTAAAACCCTAATTGAACAAGAATAAGCCTGCGGAGGACGAAAATGTCCTAATTGTTCATCCAATGACACAAACACACCTACTGGAAGCACAAGATTGGTTAAAAACCCTAGTTGGACAAGAATAAGCCTAGGGAGGACAATTATGACCTAAATGTTCATCCAATGACACAAACACACCTATTGGATGCACAAGATTGGTTAAAAACCTTAATTGGACAAGAATAAGCCTAGAGAGGACGAAAATGACCTAAATGTTAATACAATGACACAAATGAACTTATTGGATGCACAAGATTGGTTAAAAACCCTAATTGGCCAAGAATAAGCATAGGGAAGACGAAAATGACCTAATTGTTCATCCAATAACACAAATGAACTTATTGGATGCACAAGATTGGTTAAAAACCCTAATTGAATAAGAATAAGCTTAGGGAGGACGAAAATGACCTAATTGTTCATCCAATGACACAAACACACCTATTGGATGCACAAGATTGGTTTAAAACCTTAAATGGACAAGAATAAGCCTTGGGAGGACGAAAATGACCTAAATATTCCTCAATGACACAGACACACCTTTTCGATGCACAAGATTGGTTAAAAACCATAATTGGACAAGAATAAGCCAAGGGAGGACGAAAATGACCTAATTATTCATCCAATGACACAAACACACCTATTGGATGCACAAGATTGGTTAAAAACCCTAATTGGACAAGAATAAGCCTAGAGTGGACGAAAATGACCTAAATGTTAATACAATGACACAAAGGAACTTATTGGTTGCACAAGATTGGTTAGAAACCCTAATTGACCAAGAATAAGCATAGGGAGGACGAAAATGACCTAGTTGTTGATCCAATGACACAAATGAATTTATTGGATGCACAAGATTGGTTAAAAACCCTAATTGAATAAGAATAAGCTTAGGGAGGACGAAAATGACCTAAATGTTCATCCAATGACACAAATGAACTTATCGGATGCACTAGATTGGTTAAAAACCCTAATTGCATAAGAATAAGCCTAGGGAGGACGAAAATGACCTAATTGTTCATCCAATGACACAAACACACCTATTGGAAGCACAAGATTGGTTAAAAACCCTAATTGGACAAGAATAAGCCTAGGGAGGACAAAAATGACCTAAATGTTCATCCAATGACACAAACACACCTATTGGATGCACAAGATTGGTTAAAAACCTTAATTGGACAACAATAAGCCTAGAGAGGACGAAAATGACCTAAATGTTAATACAATGACACAAATGAACTTATTATATGCACAAGATTGGTTAAAAACCCTAATTGAATAAGAATAAGCTTAGGGAGGACGAAAATGACCTAATTGTTCATCCAATGACACAAACACACCTATTGGATGCACATGATTGGTTTAAAACCTTAAATGGACAAGAATAAGCCTTGGGAGGACGAAAATGACCTAAATATTCCTCAATGACACAAACACACCTATTGGATGCACAAAATTGGTTAAAAACCCTAATTGGACAAGATTAAGCCTAGAGAGGACGAAAATGTCCTAAATGTTAATCCAATGACACAAAGGAATTTATTGGATGCACAAGATTGGCTAAAAACCCTATTTGGACATGAATAAGCCTATAGAGGACAAAATTGACCAAAATGTTTATACAATGACACAAATGAACTTATTGTTTGCACAAGATTGGTTAAAAACCCTAATTGGCCAAAAATAAGCCTAGGGAGGACGAAAATGACCTAAATGTTCATCCAATGACACAAACACACCTATTGGATGCACAAGATTGGTTAAAAACCCTAATTGGACAAGAATAAGCAAAGGGAGGAGGAAAATGACCTAAATGTTCATCCAATGACACAAACACACCTATTGGATGCACAAAATTGGTTAAAAACCTTAATTGGACAAGAATAAGCCTAGAGAGGACGAAAATGACCTAAATGTTAATCCAATGACACAAATGAATTTATTGGATGCACAAGATTGGTTACAAACCCTAATTGGACAACAATAAGCCTAGGGAGGACGAAAATGACCTAAATGTTCATCCAATGACACAAACACACCTTTTGGATGCACAAGATTGGTTAAAAACCCTAATTGGACAAGAATAAGCCTAGAGTGGACGAAAATGACCTAAATGTTAATACAATGACACAAAGGAACTTATTGGTTGCACAAGATTGGTTAGAAACCCTAATTGGCCAAGAATAAGCATAGGGAGGACGAAAATGACCTAGTTGTTGATCCAATGACACAAATCAACTTATTGGATGCACAAGATTGGTTAAAAACCCTAATTGAATAAGAATAAGCTTAGGGAGGACGAAAATGACCTAAATGTTCATCCAATGACACAAATGAACTTATCGGATGCACTAGATTGGTTAAAAACCCTAATTGAATAAGAATAAGCTTAGGGAGGACGAAAATGACCTAATTATTCATCCAATGAGACAAACTCACCTATTGGATGCACAAGATTGGTTTAAAACCCTAATTGGACAAGAATAAACCTAGGGAGGACGAAAATGACCTTAATGTTCATTCAATGACACAAACACACCTATTGGATGTACAAAATTGGTTAAAAACCCTAATTGGACAAGAATAAGCCTAGAGTGGACGAAAATGAACTTAATGTTAATACAATGACACAAAGGAACTTATTGGTTGCACAAGATTGGTTAGAAACCCTAATTGGACAAGAATAAGCCTAGAGAGGATGAAAATGACATAAATGTTTATACAATGACACAAATGAACTTATTGGATGCACAAGATTGGTTAAAAACCCTAATTGAATAAGAATAAGCTTAGGGAGAACGAAAATGACCTAATTGTTCATCCAATGACACAAATGAACTTATCGGATGCACTAGATTGGTTAAAAACCCTAATTGCATAAGAATAAGCCTAGGGAGGACGAAAATGACCTAATTGTTCATCCAATGACACAGACACACCTATTGGAAGCACAAGATTGGTTAAAAACCCTAATTGGACAAGAATAAGCCTAGGGAGGACAAAAATGACCTAAATGTTCATCCAATGACACAAACACACCTATTGGATGCACAAGATTGGTTAAAAACCTTAATTGGACAAGAATAAGCCTAGAGAGGACGAAAATGACCTAAATGTTAATACAATGACACAAATGAACTTATTGGATGCTCAAGATTGGTTAAAACCCTAATTGGCCAAGAATAAGCATAGGGAGGACGAAAATGACCTAATTGTTCATCCAATAACACAAATGAACTTATTGGATGCACAAGATTGGTTAAAAACCCTAATTGAATAAGAATAAGCTTAGGGAGGACGAAAATGACATAATTGTTATCCAATGACACAAACACACCTATTGGATGCACAAGATTGGTTTAAAACCTTAAATGGACAAGAATAAGCCATGGGAGGACGAAAATGACCTAAATATTCCTCAATGACACAGACACACCTTTTCGATGCACAAGATTGGTTAAAAACCATAATTGGACAAGAATAAGCCAAGGGAGGACGAAAATGACCTAATTATTCATCCAATGACACAAACACACCTATTGGATGCACAAGATTGGTTAAAAACCCTAATTGGACAAGAATAAGCCTAGAGTGGACGAAAATGACCTAAATGTTAATACAATGACACAAAGGAACTTATTGGTTGCACAAGATTGGTTAGAAACCCTAATTGGCCAAGAATAAGCATAGGGAGGACGAAAATGACCTAGTTGTTGATCCAATGACACAAATGAACTTATTGGATGCACAAGATTGGTTAAAAACCCTAATTGCATAAGAATAAGCTTAGGGAGGACGAAAATGACCTAATTGTTCATCCAATGACAAAAACACACCTATTGGATGCACAAGATTGGTTAAAAACCCTAATTGGACAAAAATAAGCCTTGGGAGGACGAAAATGACCTAATTGTTCATCCAATGACACAAACACACCTATTGGATGCACAAGATTGGTTTAAAATCTTAAATGGACAAGAATAAGCCTTGGGAGGACGAAAATGACCTAAATATTCCTCAATGACACAAACACACCTTTTGGATGCACAAGATTGGTTAAAAACCCTAATTGGACAAGAATAAGCCAAGGGAGGACGAAAATGACCTAATTATTCATCCAATGACACAAACACACCTATTGGATGCACAAGATTGGTTTAAAACCCTAATTGAACAAGAATAAGCCTGCGGAGGACGAAAATGTCCTAATTGTTCATCCAATGACACAAACACACCTACTGGAAGCACAAGATTGGTTAAAAACCCTAGTTGGACAAGAATAAGCCTAGGGAGGACAATTATGACCTAAATGTTCATCCAATGACACAAACACACCTATTGGATGCACAAGATTGGTTAAAAACCTTAATTGGACAAGAATAAGCCTAGAGAGGACGAAAATGACCTAAATGTTAATACAATGACACAAATGAACTTATTGGATGCACAAGATTGGTTAAAAACCCTAATTGGCCAAGAATAAGCATAGGGAAGACGAAAATGACCTAATTGTTCATCCAATAACACAAATGAACTTATTGGATGCACAAGATTGGTTAAAAACCCTAATTGAATAAGAATAAGCTTAGGGAGGACGAAAATGACCTAATTGTTCATCCAATGACACAAACACACCTATTGGATGCACAAGATTGGTTTAAAACCTTAAATGGACAAGAATAAGCCTTGGGAGGACGAAAATGACCTAAATATTCCTCAATGACACAGACACACCTTTTCGATGCACAAGATTGGTTAAAAACCATAATTGGACAAGAATAAGCCAAGGGAGGACGAAAATGACCTAATTATTCATCCAATGACACAAACACACCTATTGGATGCACAAGATTGGTTAAAAACCCTAATTGGACAAGAATAAGCCTAGAGTGGACGAAAATGACCTAAATGTTAATACAATGACACAAAGGAACTTATTGGTTGCACAAGATTGGTTAGAAACCCTAATTGACCAAGAATAAGCATAGGGAGGACGAAAATGACCTAGTTGTTGATCCAATGACACAAATGAACTTATTGGATGCACAAGATTGGTTAAAAACCCTAATTGAATAAGAATAAGCTTAGGGGGGACGAAAATGACCTAAATGTTCATCCAATGACACAAATGAACTTATCGGATGCACTAGATTGGTTAAAAACCCTAATTGCATAAGAATAAGCCTAGGGAGGACGAAAATGACCTAATTGTTCATCCAATGACACAAACACACCTATTGGAAGCACAAGATTGGTTAAAAACCCTAATTGGACAAGAATAAGCCTAGGGAGGACAAAAATGACCTAAATGTTCATCCAATGACACAAACACACCTATTGGATGCACAAGATTGGTTAAAAACCCTAATTGGACAAGAATAAGCCTAGAGTGGACGAAAATGACCTAAATGTTAATACAATGACACAAAGGAACTAATTGGATGCACAAGATTGGTTAGAAACCCTAATTGGCCAAGAATAAGCATAGGGAGGACGAAAATGACCTAGTTGTTGATCCAATGACACAAATGAACTTATTGGATGCACAAGATTGGTTAAAAACCCTAATTGAATAAGAATAAGCTTAGGGAGGACGAAAATGACCTAAATGTTCATCCAATGACACAAATGAACTTATCGGATGCACTAGATTGGTTAAAAACCCTAATTGCCTAAGAATAAGCCTAGGGAGGACGAAAATGACCTAATTGTTCATCCAATGACACAAACACACCTATTGGAAGCACAAGATTGGTTAAAAACCCTAATTGAACAAGAATAAGCCTAGGGAGGACAAAAATGACCTAAATGTTCATCCAATGACACAAACACACCTATTGGATGCACAAGATTGGTTAAAAACCTTAATTGGACAAGAATAAGCCTAGAGAGGACGAAAATGACCTAAATGTTAATACAATGACACAAATGAACTTATTGGATGCACAAGATTGGTTAAAAACCCTAATTGGCCAAGAATAAGCATAGGGAGGACGAAAATGACCTAATTGTTCATCCAATAACACAAATGAACTTATTGGATGCACAAGATTGGTTAAAAACCCTAATTGAATAAGAATAAGCTTAGGGAGGACGAAAATGACCTAATTGTTCATCCCATGACACAAACACACCTATTGGATGCACAAGACTGGTTTAAAACCTTAAATGGACAAGAATAAGCCTTGGGAGGACGAAAATGACCTAAATATTCCTCAATGACACAAACACACCTATTGGATGCACAAAATTGGTTAAAAACCCTAATTGGACAAGATTAAGCCTAGAGAGGACGAAAATGTCCTAAATGTTAATCCAATGACGCAAAGGAATTTATTGGTTGCACAAGATTGGCTAAAAACCCTATTTGGACATGAAAAAGCCTATAGAGGACAAAATTGACCTAAATGTTTATACAATGACACAAATGAACTTATTGTTTGCACAAGATTGGTTAAAAACCCTAATTGGCCAAGAATAAGCCTAGGGAGGACGAAAATGACCTAAATGTTCATCCAATGACACAAACACACCTTTTGCATGCACAAGATTGGTTAAAAACCCTAATTGGACAAGAATAAGCCAAGGGAGGACGAAAATGACCTAATTATTCATCCAATGACACAAACTCACCTATTGGATGCACAAGATTGGTTTAAAACCCTAATTGGACAAGAATAAACCTAGGGAGGACGAAAATGACCTAAATGTTCATCCAATGACACAAACACACCTATTGGATGTACAAAATTGGTTAAAAACCCTAATTGGACAAGAATAAGCCTAGAGTGGACGAAAATGACCTAAATGTTAATACAATGACACAAAGGAACTTATTGGTTGCACAAGATTGGTTAGAAACCCTAATTGGACAAGAATAAGCCTAGAGAGGATGAAAATGACATAAATGTTTATACAATGACACAAATGAACTTATTGGATGCACAAGATTGGTTAAAAACCCTAATTGAATAAGAATAAGCTTAGGGAGAACGAAAATGACCTAATTGTTCATCCAATGACACAAATGAACTTATCGGATGCACTAGATTGGTTAAAAACCCTAATTGCATAAGAATAAGCCTAGGGAGGACGAAAATGACCTAATTGTTCATCCAATGACACAGACACACCTATTGGAAGCACAAGATTGGTTAAAAACCCTAATTGGACAAGAATAAGCCTAGGGAGGACAAAAATGACCTAAATGTTCATCCAATGACACAAACACACCTATTGGATGCACAAGATTGGTTAAAAACCTTAATTGGACAAGAATAAGCCTAGAGAGGACGAAAATGACCTAAATGTTAATACAATGACACAAATGAACTTATTGGATGCTCAAGATTGGTTAAAACCCTAATTGGCCAAGAATAAGCATAGGGAGGACGAAAATGACCTAATTGTTCATCCAATAACACAAATGAACTTATTGGATGCACAAGATTGGTTAAAAACCCTAATTGAATAAGAATAAGCTTAGGGAGGACGAAAATGACCTAATTGTTCATCCAATGACAAAAACTATCCTATTGGATGCACAAGATTGGTTAAAAACCCTAATTGGACAAAAATAAGCCTTGGGAGGACGAAAATGACCTAATTGTTCATCCAATGACACAAACACACCTATTGGATGCACAAGATTGGTTTAAAACCCTAATTGAACAAGAATAAGCCTACGGAGGACGAAAATGACCTAAATGTTCATCCAATGACACAAACACACCTATTGGATGCACAAAATTGGTTAAAAACCATAATTGGACAAGAATAAGCCTAGAGAGGACGAAAATGACCTAAATGTTAATCCAATGACACAAATGAATTTATTGGATGCACAAGATTGGTTACAAACCCTAATTGGACAACAATAAGCCTAGGGAGGACGAAAATGACCTAAATGTTCATCCATTGACACAAACACACCTTTTGGATGCACAAGATTGGTTAAAAACCCTAATTGGACAAGAATAAGCCAATGGAGGACGAAAATGACCTAATTATTCATCCCATGACACAAACACACCTTTTGGATGCACAAGAATGGTTAAAAACCCTAATTGGACAAGAATAAGCCTAGAGTGGACGAAAATGACCTAAATGTTAATACAATGTCACAAAGGAACTTATTGGATGCACAAGATTGGTTAGAAACCCTAATTGGCCAAGAATAAGCATAGGGAGGACGAAAATGACCTAGTTGTTGATCCAATGACACAAATGAACTTATTGGATGCACAAGATTGGTTAAAAACCCTAATTGAATAAGAATAAGCTTAGGGAGGACGAAAATGACCTAATTGTTCATCCAATGTCAAAAACACACCTATTGGATGCACAAGATTGGTTAAAAACCCTAATTGGACAAAAATAAGCCTTCGGAGGACGAAAATGACCTAATTGTTCATCCAATGACACAAACACACCTATTGGATGCCCAAGATTGGTTTAAAACCTTAAATGGACAAGAATAAGCCTTGGGAGGACGAAAATGACCTAAATATTCCTCAATGACACAAACACACCTTTTCGATGCACAAGATTGGTTAGAAACCCTAATTGGCCAAGAATAAGCATAGGGAGGACGAAAATGACATAGTTGTTGATCCAATGACACAAATGAACTTATTGGATGCACAAGATTGGTTAAAAACCCTAATTGAATAAGAATAAGCTTAGGGAGGACGAAAATGACCTAATTGTTCATCCAATGTCAAAAACACACCTATTTGATGCACAAGATTGGTTAAAAACCCTAATTGGACAAGAATAAGCCTAGAGTGGACGAAAATGCCCTAAATGTTAATACAATGACACAAAGGAACTTATTGGATGCACAAGATTGGTTAGAAACCCTAATTGGCCAAGAATAAGCATAGGGAGGACGAAAATGACCTAGTTGTTGATCCAATGACACAAATGAACATATTGGATGCACAAGATTGGTTAGAAACCCTAATTGGCCAAGAATAAGCATAGGGAGGACGAAAATGACCTAGTTGTTGATCCAATGACACAAATGAACTTATCGGATGCACTAGATTGGTTAAAAACCCTAATTGCATAA
This sequence comes from Cicer bijugum, assembly GCA_037974875.1. NCBI lineage: Eukaryota > Viridiplantae > Streptophyta > Magnoliopsida > Fabales > Fabaceae > Cicer > Cicer bijugum. The sequence continues at coordinate 177,937 of JBBPBT010001074.1, forward strand.
GAATAAGCCTAGGGAGGACGAAAATCACCTAATTGTTCATCCAATGACACAAACACACCTATTGGAAGCACAAGATTGGTTAAAAACCCTAATTGGACAAGAATAAGCCTAGGGAGGACAAAAATGACCTAAATGTTCATCCAATGACACAAACACACCTATTGGATGCACAAGATTGGTTAAAAACCTTAATTGGACAAGAATAAGCCTAGAGAGGACGAAAATGACCTAAATGTTAATACAATGACACAAATGAACTTATTGTATGCACAAGATTGGTTAAAAACCCTAATTGAATAAGAATAAGCTTAGGGAGGACGAAAATGACCTAATTGTTCATCCAATGACACAAACACACCTATTGGATGCACATGATTGGTTTAAAACCTTAAATGGACAAGAATAAGCCTTGGGAGGACAAAAATGACCTAAATATTCCTCAATGACACAAACACACCTATTGGATGCACAAAATTGGTTAAAAACCCTAATTGGACAAGATTAAGCCTAGAGAGGACGAAAATGTCCTAAATGTTAATCCAATGACACAAAGGAATTTATTGGATGCACAAGATTGGCTAAAAACCCTATTTGGACATGAAAAAGCCTATAGAGGACAAAATTGACCTAAATGTTTATACAATGACACAAATGAACTTATTGTTTGCACAAGATTGGTTAAAAACCCTAATTGGCCAAGAATAGGCCTAGGGAGGACGAAAATGACCTAAATGATCATCCAATGACACAAACACACCTATTGGATGCACAAGATTGGTTAAAAACCCTAATTGGACAAGAATAAGCAACGGGAGGAGGAAAATGACCTAAATGTTCATCCAATGACACAAACACACCTATTGGATGCACAAAATTGGTTAAAAACCTTAATTGGACAAGAATAAGCCTAGAGAGGACGAAAATGACCTAAATGTTAATCCAATGACACAAATGAATTTATTGGATGCACAAGATTGGTTACAAACCCTAATTGGACAACAATAAGCCTAGGGAGGACGAAAATGACCTAAATGTTCATCCAATGACACAAACACACCTTTTGGATGCACAAGATTGGTTAAAAACCCTAATTGGACAAGAATAAGCCTAGAGTGGACGAAAATGACCTAAATGTTAATACAATGACACAAAGGAACTTATTGGTTGCACAAGATTGGTTAGAAACCCTAATTGGCCAAGAATAAGCATAGGGAGGACGAAAATGACCTAGTTGTTGATCCAATGACACAAATCAACTTATTGGATGCACAAGATTGGTTAAAAACCCTAATTGAATAAGAATAAGCTTAGGGAGGACGAAAATGACCTAAATGTTCATCCAATGACACAAATGAACTTATCGGATGCACTAGATTGGTTAAAAACCCTAATTGAATAAGAATAAGCTTAGGGAGGACGAAAATGACCTAATTATTCATCCAATGAGACAAACTCACCTGTTGGATGCACAAGATTGGTTTAAAACCCTAATTGGACAAGAATAAACCTAGGGAGGACGAAAATGACCTTAATGTTCATCCAATGACACAAACACACCTATTGGATGTACAAAATTGGTTAAAAACCCTAATTGGACAAGAATAAGCCTAGAGTGGACGAAAATGACCTTAATGTTAATACAATGACACAAAGGAACTTATTGGTTGCACAAGATTGGTTAGAAACCCTAATTGGACAAGAATAAGCCTAGAGAGGATGAAAATGACATAAATGTTTATACAATGACACAAATGAACTTATTGGATGCACAAGATTGGTTAAAAACCCTAATTGAATAAGAATAAGCTTAGGGAGAACGAAAATGACCTAATTGTTCATCCAATGACACAAATGAACTTATCGGATGCACTAGATTGGTTAAAAACCCTAATTGCATAAGAATAAGCCTAGGGAGGACGAAAATGATCTAATTGTTCATCCAATGACACAGACACACCTATTGGAAGCACAAGATTGGTTAAAAACCCTAATTGGACAAGAATAAGCCTAGGGAGGACAAAAATGACCTAAATGTTCATCCAATGACACAAACACACCTATTGGATGCACAAGATTGGTTAAAAACCTTAATTGGACAAGAATAAGCCTAGAGAGGACGAAAATGACCTAAATGTTAATACAATGACACAAATGAACTTATTGGATGCTCAAGATTGGTTAAAACCCTAATTGGCCAAGAATAAGCATAGGGAGGACGAAAATGACCTAATTGTTCATCCAATAACACAAATGAACTTATTGGATGCACAAGATTGGTTAAAAACCCTAATTGAATAAGAATAAGCTTAGGGAGGACGAAAATGACCTAATTGTTCATCCAATGACACAAACACACCTATTGGATGCACAAGATTGGTTAGAAACCCTAATTGGCCAAGAATAAGCATAGGGAGGACGAAAATGACCTAGTTGTTGATCCAATGACACAAATGAACTTATTGGATGCACAAGATTGGTTAAAAACCCTAATTGAATAAGAATAAGCTTAGGGAGGACGAAAATGACCTAAATGTTCATCCAATGACACAAATGAACTTATCGGATGCACTAGATTGGTTAAAAACCCTAATTGCCTAAGAATAAGCCTAGGGAGGACGAAAATGACCTAATTGTTCATCCAATGACACAAACACACCTATTGGAAGCACAAGATTGGTTAAAAACCCTAATTGAACAAGAATAAGCCTAGGGAGGACAAAAATGACCTAAATGTTCATCCAATGACACAAACACACCTATTGGATGCACAAGATTGGTTAAAAACCTTAATTGGACAAGAATAAGCCTAGAGAGGACGAAAATGACCTAAATGTTAATACAATGACACAAATGAACTTATTGGATGCACAAGATTGGTTAAAAACCCTAATTGGCCAAGAATAAGCATAGGGAGGACGAAAATTACCTAATTGTTCATCCAATAACACAAATGAACTTATTGGATGCACAAGATTGGTTAAAAACCCTAATTGAATAAGAATAAGCCTAGGGAGGACGAAAATGACCTAATTTTTCATCCAACGACACAGACACACCTATTGGAAGCACAAGATTGGTTAAAAACCCTAATTGGACAAGAATAAGCCTAGGGAGGACAAAAATGACCTAAATGTTCATCCAATGACACAAACACACCTATTGGATGCACAAGATTGGTTAAAAACCTTAATTGGACAAGAATAAGCCTAGAGAGGACGAAAATGACCTAAATGTTAATACAATGACACAAATGAACTTATTGGATGCACAAGATTGGTTAAAATCCCTAATTGGCCAAGAATAAGCAGAGGGAGGACGAAAATGACCTAATTGTTCATCCAATAACACAAATGAACTTATTGGATGCACAAGATTGGTTAAAAACCCTAATTGAATAAGAATAAGCTTAGGGAGGACGAAAATGACCTAATTGTTCATCCAATGACACAAACACACCTATTGGATGCACAAGATTGGTTTAAAACCTTAAATGGACAAGAATAAGCCTTGGGAGGACGAAAATGACCTAAATATTCCTCAATGACACAGACACACCTTTTCGATGCACAAGATTGGTTAAAAACCATAATTGGACAAGAATAAGCCAAGGGAGGACGAAAATGACCTAATTATTCATCCAATGACACAAACACACCTATTGGATGCACAAGATTGGTTAAAAACCCTAATTGGACAAGAATAAGCCTAGAGTGGACGAAAATGACCTAAATGTTAATACAATGACACAAAGGAACTTATTGGTTGCACAAGATTGGTTAGAAACCCTAATTGACCAAGAATAAGCATAGGGAGGACGAAAATGACCTAGTTGTTGATCCAATGACACAAATGAACTTATTGGATGCACAAGATTGGTTAAAAACCCTAATTGAATAAGAATAAGCTTAGGGGGGACGAAAATGACCTAAATGTTCATCCAATGACACAAATGAACTTATCGGATGCACTAGATTGGTTAAAAACCCTAATTGCATAAGAATAAGCCTAGGGAGGACGAAAATGACCTAATTGTTCATCCAATGACACAAACACACCTATTGGAAGCACAAGATTGGTTAAAAACCCTAATTGGACAAGAATAAGCCTAGGGAGGACAAAAATGACCTAAATGTTCATCCAATGACACAAACACACCTATTGGATGCACAAGATTGGTTAAAAACCTTAATTGGACAAGAATAAGCCTTGAGAGGACGAAAATGACCTAAATGTTAATACAATGACACAAACGAACTTATTGGATGCACAAGATTGGTTAAAAACCCTAATTGGCCAAGAATAAGCATAGGGAGGACGAAAATGACCTAATTGTTCATCCAATAACACAAATGAACTTATTGGATGCACAAGATTGGTTAAAAACCCTAATTGAATAAGAATAAGCCTAGGGAGGACGAAAATGACCTAATTGTTCATCCAACGACACAGACACACCTATTGGAAGCACAAGATTGGTTAAAAACCCTAATTGGACAAGAATAAGCCTAGGGAGGACAAAAATGACCTAAATGTTCATCCAATGACACAAACACACCTATTGGATGCACAAGATTGGTTAAAAACCTTAATTGGACAAGAATAAGCCTTGAGAGGACGAAAATGACCTAAATGTTAATACAATGACACAAACGAACTTATTGGATGCACAAGATTGGTTAAAAACCCTAATTGGCCAAGAATAAGCATAGGGAGGACGAAAATGACCTAATTGTTTATCCAATTACACAAATGAACTTATTGGATGCACAAGATTGGTCAAAAACCCTAATTGAATAACAATAAGCCTAGGGAGGACGAAAATGACCTAATTGGTCATCCAATGACACAAACACACCTATTGGATGCACAAGATTGGTTTAAAACCCTAAATGGACAAGAATAAGGCTTGGGAGGACGAAAATGACCTAAATGTTCATCCAATGACACAAACACACCTTTTGGATGCACAAGATTGGTTAAAAACCCTAATTGGACAAAAATAAGCCTTGGGAGGACGAAAATGACCTAATTGTTCATCCAATGACACAAACACACCTATTGGATGCACAAGATTGGTTTAAAACCTTAAATGGACAAGAATAAGCCTTGGGAGGACGAAAATGACCTAAATATTCCTCAATGACACAAACACACCTTTTCGATGCACAAGATTGGTTCAAAACCCTAATTGGACAAGAATAAGCCAAGGTAGGACGAAAATGACCTAATTATTCATCCAATAACAGAAACACACCTATTGGATGCACAAGATTGGTTTAAAACCCTAATTGGACAAGAATAAGCAAAGGGAGGAGGAAAATGACCTAAATGTTCATCCAATGACACAAACACACCTATTGGATGCAAAAAATTGGTTAAAAACCATAATTGGACAAGAATAAGCCTAGAGAGGACGAAAATGACCTAAATGTTAATCCAATGACACAAATGAATTTATTGGATGCACAAGATTGGTTACAAACCCTAATTGGACAACAATAAGCCTAGGGAGGACGAAAATGACCTAAATGTTCATCCATTGACACAAACACACCTTTTGGATGCACAAGAATGGTTAAAAACCCTAATTGGACAAGAATAAGCCTAGAGTGGACGAAAATGACCTAAATGTTAATACAATGACACAAAGGAACTTATTGGATGCACAAGATTGGTTAGAAACCCTAATTGGCCAAGAATAAGCATAGGGAGGACGAAAATGACCTAGTTGTTGATCCAATGACACAAATGAACTTATTGGATGCACAAGATTGGCTAAAAACCCTAATTGAATAAGAATAAGCTTAGGGAGGACGAAAATGACCTAATTGTTCATCCAATGTCAAAAACACACCTATTTGATGCACAAGATTGGTTAAAAACCCTAATTGGACAAGAATAAGCCTAGAGTGGACGAAAATGCCCTAAATGTTAATACAATGACACAAAGGAACTTATTGGATGCACAAGATTGGTTAGAAACCCTAATTGGCCAAGAATAAGCATAGGGAGGACGAAAATGACCTAGTTGTTGATCCAATGACACAAATGAACATATTGGATGCACAAGATTGGTTAGAAACCCTAATTGGCCAAGAATAAGCATAGGGAGGACGAAAATGACCTAGTTGTTGATCCAATGACACAAATGAACTTATCGGATGCACTAGATTGGTTAAAAACCCTAATTGCATAAGAATAAGCCTAGGGAGGACGAAAATCACCTAATTGTTCATCCAATGACACAAACACACCTATTGGAAGCACAAGATTGGTTAAAAACCCTAATTGGACAAGAATAAGCCTAGGGAGGACAAAAATGACCTAAATGTTCATCCAATGACACAAACACACCTATTGGATGCACAAGATTGGTTAAAAACCTTAATTGGACAAGAATAAGCCTAGAGAGGACGAAAATGACCTAAATGTTAATACAATGACACAAATGAACTTATTGGATGCACAAGATTGGTTAAAATCCCTAATTGGCCAAGAATAAGCATAGGGAGGACGAAAATGACCTAATTGTTCATCCAATAACACAAATGAACTTATTGGATGCACAAGATTGGTTAAAAACCCTAATTGAATAAGAATAAGCTTAGGGAGGACGAAAATGACCTAATTGTTCATCCAATGACACAAACACACCTATTGGATGCACAAGATTGGTTTAAAACCTTAAATGGACAAGAATAAGCCTTGGGAGGAGGAAGATGACCTAAATATTCCTCAATGACACAAACACACCTTTTGCATGCACAAGATTGGTTAAAAACCCTAATTGGACAAGAATAAGCAAAGGGAGGAGGAAAATGACCTAAATGTTCATCGAATGACACAAACACACCTATTGGATGCAAAAAATTGGTTAAAAACCATAATTGGACAAGAATAAGTCTAGAGAGGACGAAAATGACCTAAATGTTAATCCAATGACACAAATGAATTTATGGGATGCACAAGATTGGTTACAAACCCTAATTGGACAACAATAAGCCTAGGGAGGACGAAAATGACCTAAATGTTCATCCATTGACACAAACACACCTTTTGGATGCACAAGATTGGTTAAAAACCCTAATTGGACAAGAATAAGCCAAGGGAGGACGAAAATGACCTAATTATTCATCCAATGACACAAACACACCTATTGGATGCACAAGATTGGTTAAAAACCCTAATTGGACAAGAATAAGCCTAGAGTGGACGAAAATGACCTAAATGTTAATACAATGACACAAAGGAACTTATTGGTTGCACAAGATTGGTTAGAAACCCTAATTGACCAAGAATAAGCATAGGGAGGACGAAAATGACCTAGTTGTTGATCCAATGACACAAATGAATTTATTGGATGCACAAGATTGGTTAAAAACCCTAATTGGACAAGAATAAGCCTAGGGAGGACAAAAATGACCTAAATGTTCATCCAATGACACAAACACACCTATTGGATGCACAAGATTGGTTAAAAACCTTAATTGGACAAGAATAAGCCTAGAGAGGACGAAAATGACCTAAATGTTAATACAATGACACAAATGAACTTATTGTATGCACAAGATTGGTTAAAAACCCTAATTGAATAAGAATAAGCTTAGGGAGGACGAAAATGACCTAATTGTTCATCCAATGACACAAACACACCTATTGGATGCACATGATTGGTTTAAAACCTTAAATGGACAAGAATAAGCCTTGGGAGGACGAAAATGACCTAAATATTCCTCAATGACACAAACACACCTATTGGATGCACAAAATTGGTTAAAAACCCTAATTGGACAAGATTAAGCCTAGAGAGGACGAAAATGTCCTAAATGTTAATCCAATGACACAAAGGAATTTATTGGATGCACAAGATTGGCTAAAAACCCTATTTGGACATGAAAAAGCCTATAGAGGACAAAATTGACCTAAATGTTTATACAATGACACAAATGAACTTATTGTTTGCACAAGATTGGTTAAAAACCCTAATTGGCCAAGAATAAGCCTAGGGAGGACGAAAATGACCTAAATGATCATCCAATGACACAAACACACCTATTGGATGCACAAGATTGGTTAAAAACCCTAATTGGACAAGAATAAGCAAAGGGAGGAGGAAAATGACCTAAATGTTCATCCAATGACACAAACACACCTATTGGATGCACAAAAATGGTTAAAAACCTTAATTGGACAAGAATAAGCCTAGAGAGGACGAAAATGACCTAAATGTTAATCCAATGACACAAATGAATTTATTGGATGCACAAGATTGGTTACAAACCCTAATTGGACAACAATAAGCCTAGGGAGGACGAAAATGACCTAAATGTTCATCCAATGACACAAACACACCTTTTGGATGCACAAGATTGGTTAAAAACCCTAATTGGACAAGAATAAGCCTAGAGTGGACGAAAATGACCTAAATGTTAATACAATGACACAAAGGAACTTATTGGTTGCACAAGATTGGTTAGAAACCCTAATTGGCCAAGAATAAGCATAGGGAGGACGAAAATGACCTAGTTGTTGATCCAATGACACAAATGAACTTATTGGATGCACAAGATTGGTTAAAAACCCTAATTGAATAAGAATAAGCTTAGGGAGGACGAAAATGACCTAAATGTTCATCCAATGACACAAATGAACTTATCAGATGCACTAGATTGGTTAAAAACCCTAATTGAATAAGAATAAGCTTAGGGAGGACGAAAATGACCTAATTATTCATCCAATGACACAAACTCACCTATTGGATGCACAAGATTGGTTTAAAACCCTAATTGGACAAGAATAAACCTAGGGAGGACGAAAATGACCTAAATGTTCATCCAATGACACAAACACACCTATTGGATGTACAAAGTTGGTTAAAAACCCTAATTGGACAAGAATAAGCCTAGAGTGGACGAAAATGACCTAAATGTTAATACAATGACACAAAGGAACTTATTGGTTGCACAAGATTGGTTAGAAACCCTAATTGAACAAGAATAAGCCTACAGAGGATGAAAATGACATAAATGTTTATACAATGACACAAATGAACTTTTTGGATGCACAAGATTGGTTAAAAACCCTAATTGAATAAGAATAAGCTTAGGGAGAACGAAAATGACCTAATTGTTCATCCAATGACACAAATGAACTTATCGGATGCACTAGATTGGTTAAAAACCCTAATTGCATAAGAATAAGCCTAGGGAGGACGAAAATGACCTAATTGTTCATCCAATGACACAGACACACCTATTGGAAGCACAAGATTGGTTAAAAACCCTAATTGGACAAGAATAAGCCTAGGGAGGACAAAAATGACCTAAATGTTCATCCAATGACACAAACACACCTATTGGATGCACAAGATTGGTTAAAAACCTTAATTGGACAAGAATAAGCCTAGAGAG
>JBBPBT010001074.1:187356-210670 GCA_037974875.1 Cicer bijugum
CACAAGATTGGTTAAAAACCCTAATTGAATAAGAATAAGCTTAGGGAGGACGAAAATGACCTAAATGTTCATCCAATGACACAAATGAACTTATCAGATGCACTAGATTGGTTAAAAACCCTAATTGAATAAGAATAAGCTTAGGGAGGACGAAAATGACCTAATTATTCATCCAATGACACAAACTCACCTATTGGATGCACAAGATTGGTTTAAAACCCTAATTGGACAAGAATAAACCTAGGGAGGACGAAAATGACCTAAATGTTCATCCAATGACACAAACACACCATTTGGATGTACAAAGTTGGTTAAAAACCCTAATTGGACAAGAATAAGCCTAGAGTGGACGAAAATGACCTAAATGTTAATACAATGACACAAAGGAACTTATTGGTTGCACAAGATTGGTTAGAAACCCTAATTGGACAAGAATAAGCCTACAGAGGATGAAAATGACATAAATGTTTATACAATGACACAAATGAACTTTTTGGATGCACAAGATTGGTTAAAAACGCTAATTGAATAAGAATAAGCTTAGGGAGAACGAAAATGACCTAATTGTTCATCCAATGACACAAATGAACTTATCGGATGCACTAGATTGGTTAAAAACCCTAATTGCATAAGAATAAGCCTAGGGAGGACGAAAATGACCTAATTGTTCATCCAATGACACAGACACACCTATTGGAAGCACAAGATTGGTTAAAAACCCTAATTGGACAAGAATAAGCCTAGGGAGGACAAAAATGACCTAAATGTTCATCCAATGACACAAACACACCTATTGGATGCACAAGATTGGTTAAAAACCTTAATTGGACAAGAATAAGCCTAGAGAGACGAAAATGACCTAAATGTTAATACAATGACACAAATCAACTTATTGGATGCACAAGATTGGTTAAAACCCTAATTGGCCAAGAATAAGCATAGGGAGGACGAAAATGACCTAATTGTTCATCCAATAACACAAATGAACTTATTGGATGCACAAGATTGGTTAAAAACCCTAATTGAATAAGAATAAGCTTAGGGAGGACGAAAATGACCTAATTGTTCATCCAATGACACAAACACACCTATTGGATGCACAAGATTGGTTTAAAACCTTATATGGACAAGAATAAGCCTTGGGAGGTGGAAAATGACCTAAATATTCCTCAATGACACAAACACACCTTTTGGATGCACAAGATTGGTTAAAAAGCCAAATTGGCCAAGAATAAGCCTAGGGAGGACGAAAGTTACCTAATTGTTCATCCAATGACACAAATGAACTTATTGGATGTTCATGCAATGACACAAACACACCTATTGGATGCACAAGATTGGTTAAAAACCCTAATTGGACAAGAATAAGCAAAGGGAGGAGGAAAATGACCTAAATGTTCGTCCAATGACACAAACACACCTATTGGATGCACAAAATTGGTTAAAAACCCTAATGGGACAAGAATAAAACTAGGGAGGACGAAAATGACCTAAATGTTCGTACAATGACACAAACACACCTATTGGATGCACAAGATTGGTTAAAAACCCTAATTGGACAAGAATATGCCTAAGGAGGACGAAAATGACCGAAATGTTCATCCAATGACACAAACACACCCATTGGGGGCACAAGATTGGTTAAGAAACCAAATTGGACAAGAATAAGCCTAGAGAGGAAGAGAATGACCTAAATGTTCATCCAATGACACAAATGAATTTATTGGATGCACCAGATTGGTTAAAAACCCTAATTCGACAAGAATAAGCATGGGGAGGACGAAAATGACCTAAATGTTAATCCAATGTCACAAACACTCCTAATGGATGCTCAAGATTGGTTTAAAACCCTAATGGGACAAGAATAAACCTAGGGAGGACGAAAATGACCTAAATGTTCTTCCAATGACACAAACACACCTATTGGAAGCACAAGATTGGTTCAAAACCCAAATTGGACAAGAATAAGCCTAGAGAGGAAGAAAATGACCTAAATGTTAATCCAATGACACAAATGAATTTATTGGATGCACCAGATTGGTTAAAAACCCTAATTCGACAAGAATAAGCCTGGGGAGGATGAAAATGACCTAAATGTTAATCCAATGACACAAACACACACCTATTGGATGCACAAGATTGGTTTAAAACCCTAATGGGACAATAATAAGCCTAGGGAGGACGAAAATGAAATAAATGTTAATCCAATGACACAAACACTCCTATTGGATGCACAAGATTGGTTTAAAACCCTAATTGCATAAGAATAAGCCTAGGGAGGACGAAAATGACCTAATTGTTCATCCAATGACACAAACACCCCTATTGGATGCACAAGATTGGTTAAAAACCCTAATTGGACAAGAATATGCCTAAGGAGTACGAAAATGACCTAAATGTTCATCCAATTAAACAAACACACCCATTGGGGGCACAAGATTAGTTAAAAACCCAAATTGGACAAGAATAAGCCTAGAGAGGAAGAGAATGACCTAAATGTTAATCCAATGACACAAATGAATTTATTGGATGCACCAGATTGGTTAAAAACCCTAATTCGACAAGAATAAGCATGGGGAGGATGAAAATGACCTAAATGTTAATCCAATGACACAAACACTCCTAATGGATGCTCAAGATTGGTTTAAAACCCTAATGGGACAAGAATAAACCTAGGGAGGACGAAAATGACTTAAATGTTCATCCAATAACACAAACACACCTATTGGAAGCACAAGATTGGTTCAAAACCCAAATTGGACAAGAATAAGCCTAGAGAGGAAGAAAATGACCTAAATGTTAATCCAATGACACAAATGAATTTATTGGATGCCCCAGATTGGTTAAAAACCCTAATTCGACAAGAATAAGCATAGGGAGGACGAAAATGACCTAAATGTCAATCCAATGACACAAACAAACCTATTGGATGCACAAGATTGGTTTAGAAGCCTAATGGGACAAGAATAAGCCTAGGGAGGACGAAAATGACATAAATGTTAATCCAATGACACAAACACTCCTATTGGATGCACAAGATTGGTTAAAAACCCTAATTGCATAAGAATAAGCCTAGGGAGGACGAAAATGACCTAATTGTTAATCCAATGACACAAACACTCCTATTGGATGCACAAGATTGGTTAAAAACCCTAATTGGACAAGAATAAGCCTAAGGAGTACGAAAATGACCTAAATGTTCATCCAATTAAACAAACACACCCATTGGGGGCACAAGATTGTTTAAAAATCCAAATTGGACAAGAATAAGCCTAGAGAGGAAGAAACGACCTAAATGTTAATCCAATGACACAAATGAATTTATTGGATGCACCAGATTGGTTAAAAACCCTAATTCAACAAGAATAAGCCTGGGGAGGACGAAAATGACCTAAATGTTAATCCAATGACACAAACACACCTATAGGATGCACAAAATTGGTTTAAAACCCTATTGGGACAAGAATAAGCCTAGGGAGGACGAAAATGACCTAAATGTTCATCCAATGACACAAACACACCTATAGGATGACCAAGATTGGTTAAAAACCCTTATTGGACAAGAATGAGCCTAGGGAGGACGAAAATGACCTAATTATTCATCCAATGACACAAACACACCTATTGGATGCACAAGATTGGTTAAAAACCATAATTGGACAAGAATAAGCCTAGAGAGGAAAAAAATGACCTAAATGTTAATCCAATGACACAAACACACCTATTGGTTTAAAACCCTAATAGGACAAGAATAAGCCTAGGGAGGACGAAAATGACCTACATGTTCATCGAATGACACAAACACTTCTATTGGATACACAAGATTGGTTAAAATTTTTAATAGGACAAGAATAAGCCTAGAGAGGACGAAAATGACCTAAATGTTAATCTAATGACACAAATGAGTTTATTGGATGCCCAAGATTGCTTAAAAAACCTAATTGGACAAGAATAAGCCTAGAGAGGACGAAAATGACCTAAATGTTAATCCAATGACACAAATGAGTTTATTGGATGCACAAGATTGGTTAAAAACCCTAATAGGACAAGAAATAGCCTAGAGAGGACGAAAATGACCTAAATGTTAATCCAATGACACAAACACACCTATTGGATGCACAAGATTGGTTTAAAACCCTAAAGGGACAAGAATAAAACTAGGGAGGACGAAAATGACATAAATGTTCGTACAATGACACAAACACACCTATTGGATGCACAAGATTGGTTAAAAACCTTAATTGGACAAGAATATGCCTAAGGAGGACGAAAATGTCCTAAATGTTCATCCAATGACACAAACACACCAATTGTGGGCACAAGATTGGTTAAAAAACCAAATTGGACAAGAATAAGCCTAGAGAGGAAGAGAATTACCTAAATGTTAATCCAATGACACAAATGAATTTATTGGATGCACCAGATTGGTTAAAAACCCTAATTCGACAAGAATAAGCATGGGGAGGACGAAAATGACCTAAATGTTAATCCAATGTCACAAACACTCCTAATGGATGCACAAGATTGGTTTGAAACCCTAATGGGACAAGAATAAACCTAGGGAGGACGAAAATGACCTAAATGTTCATCCAATGACACAAACACACCTATTGGAAGCACAAGATTGGTTCAAAACCCAAATTGGACAAGAATAAGCCTAGAGAGGAAGAAAATGACCTAAATGTTAATCCAATGACACAAACACACCTATTGGATGCACAAGATTGGTTTAAAACCCTAATGGGACAAGAATAAGCCTAGGGAGGACGAAAATGACCTAAATGTTAATCCAATGACACAAACACTCCTATTGGATGCACAAGATTGGTTAAAAACCCTAATTGCATAAGAATAAGCCTAGGGAGGACGAAAATGACCTAATTGTTCATCCAATGACACAAACACACCTATTGGATGCACAAGATTGGTTAAAAACCCTAATTGGACAAGAATAAGCCTAGGGAGGACGAAAATGACCTAAATGTTCATCCAATGACACAAACACACCTATTGGATGCACAAGAATGGTTAAAAACCCTAATTGGACAAGATTAAGTGTAGGGAGGACGAAAATGACCTAAATGTTCATCTAATGACACAAACACACCTATTGGATGCACAAGATTGGTTAAAAACCCTAGTTGGAGAAGAATAACCCTAAGGAGGACGAAAATGACCTAAATGTTCATCCAATGACACAAACACACCTATTGGATGCACAAGATTGGTTAAAAACCCTAATTGGACAAGAAGAACCCTAGGGAGGACGAAGATGACCTAAATGTTCATCCAATGACACAAACACACCTATTGGATGCACAAGATTGGTTAAAAACCCTAATTGGACAAGAAGAACCCTAGGGAGGACGAAAATGACCTAAATGTTCATGCAATGACACAAACACACCTATTGGATGCACAAGATTGGTTAAAAACCCTAATGGGAGAAGAATAACCCTAAGGAGGACGAAAATGACCTAAATGTTCATCCAATGACACAAACACACCTATTGGATGCACAAGATTGGTTAAAAACCCTAATTGGACAAGAAGAACCCTAGGGAGGACGAAAATGACCTAAATGTTCATGCAATGACACAAACACGCCTATTGGATGCACAAGATTGGTTAAAAACCCTAATTGGACAAGATTAAGTGTAGGGAGGACGAAAATGACCTAAATGTTCATCCAATGACACAAACACACCTATTGGATGCACAAGATTGGTTAAAAACTCTAATAGGAGAAGAATAACCCTAGGGAAGACGAAAATGACCTAAATGTTCATCCAATGACACAAACACACCTATTGGATGCACAAGATTGGTTAAAAACCCTAATTGGAGAAGAATAACCCTAGGGAGGACGAAAATGACCTAAATGTTCATCCAATGCCACAAACACACCTATTGGACGCACAAGATTGGTTAAAAACCCTAATTGGACAAGAAGAACCCTAGGGAGGACGAAAATGACCTAAATGTTCATCCAATGACACAAACACACCTATTGGATGCACAAGATTGGTTAAAAACCCTAATTGGACAAGAATAAGCCTAGGGAGGACAAAAATGACCTAAATGTTCATCCAATGACACAAACACACCTATTGGATGCACAAGATTGGTTAAAAACCTTAATTGGACAAGAATAAGCCTAGAGAGGACAAAAATGACCTAAATGTTAATACAATGACACAAATGAACTTATTGGATGCACAAGATTGGTTAAAAACCCTAATTGGCCAAGAATAAGCATAGGGAGGACGAAAATGACCTAATTGTTAATCCAATAACACAAATGAACTTATTGGATGCACAAGATTGGTTAAAAACCCTAATTGAATAAGAATAAGCCTAGGGAGGACGAAAATGACCTAATTGTTCATCCAACGACACAGACACACCTATTGGAAGCACAAGATTGGTTAAAAACCCTAATTGGACAAGAATAAGCCTAGGGAGGACAAAAATGACCTAAATGTTCATCCAATGACACAAACACACCTATTGGATGCACAAGATTGGTTAAAAACCCTAATTGGACAAGAATAAGCCTAGAGAGGACGAAAATGACCTAAATGTTAATACAATGACACAAATGAACTTATTGGATGCACAAGATTGGTTAAAAACCCTAATTGGCCAAGAATAAGCATAGGGAGGACGAAAAGGACCTAATTGTTCATCCAATAACACAAATGAACTTATTGGATGCACAAGATTGGTTAAAAACCCTAATTGAATAAGAATAAGCTTAGGGAGGACGAAAATGACCTAATTGTTCATCCAATGACACAAACACACCTATTGGATGCACAAGATTGGTTTAAAACCTTAAATGGACAAGAATAAGCCTTGGGAGGACGAAAATGACCTAAATTTTCCTCAATGACACAGACACACCTTTTCGATGCACAAGATTGGTTAAAAACCCTAATTGGACAAGAATAAGCCAAGGGAGGACGAAAATGACCTAATTATTCATCCAATGACACAAACACACCTATTGGATGCACAAGATTGGTTTAAAACCCTAATTGGACAAGAATAAGCAAAGGGAGGAGGAAAATGACTTAAATGTTCATCCAATGACACAAACACACCTATTGGATGCACAAAATTGGTTAAAAACCATAATTGGACAAGAATAAGCCTAGAGAGGACGAAAATGACCTAAATGTTAATCCAATGACACAAATGAATTTATTGGATGCACAAGATTGGTTAAAAACCCTAATTGGACAACAATAAGCCTTGGGAGGACGAAAATGACCTAAATGTTCTTCCAATGACACAAACACACCTTTTGGATGGATAAGATTGGTTAAAAACCCTAATTGGACAAGATTAAGCCTAGAGAGGACGGAAATGACCTAATTATTCATCCAATGACACAAACACACCTATTGGATGCACAAGATTGGTTTAAATCCCTAATTGGACAAGAATAAACCTAGGGAGGACGAAAATGACCTAAATGTTCATCCAATGACACAAACACACCTATTGGATGCACAAGATTGGTTAAAAACCCTAATTGGACAAGAATAAGCCTAGAGAGGACGAAAATGACCTAAATGTTAATCCAATGACAAAAACACACCTATTGGATGCACAAGATTGGTTTAAAACCCTAATGGGACAAGAATAAAACTAGGGAGGACGAAAATGACCTAAATGTTCATACAATGACACAAACACACCTATTGGATGCACAAGATTGGTTAAAAACCCTAATTGGACAAGAATATGCCTAAGGAGGACGAAAATGACCTAAATGTTCATCCAATGACACAAACACACCCATTGGGGGCACAAGATTGGTTAAAAACCCAAATTGGACAAGAATAAGCCTAGAGAGGAAGAGAATGACCTAAATGTTAATCCAATGACACAAATGAATTTATTGGATGCACCAGATTGGTTAAAAACCCTAATTCGACAAGAATAAGCATGGGGAGGACGAAAATGACCTAAATGTTAATCCAATTAGAGAATAAACCTAGGGAGGACGAAAATGACCTAAATGTTCATCCAATGACACAAACACACCTATTGGAAGCACAAGATTGGTTCAAAACCCAAATTGGACAAGAATAAGCCTAGAGAGGAAGAAAATGACCTAAATGTTAATCCAATGACACAAATGAATTTATTGGATGCACCAGATTGGTTAAAAACCCTAATTCGACAAGAATAAGCCTCGGGAGGACGAAAATGACCTAAATGTTAATCCAATGACACAAACACACACCTATTGGATGCACAAGATTGGTTTAAAACCCTAATGGGACAAGAATAAGCCTAGGGAGGACGCAAATGACATAAATGTTAATCCAATGACACAAACACTCCTATTGGATGCACAAGATTGGTCAAAAACCCTAATTGCATAAGAATAAGCCTAGGGATGACGAAAATGACCTAATTGTTCATCCAATGACACAAACACCCCTATTGGATGCACAAGATTGGTTAAAAAGCCTAATTGGACAAGAATATGCCTAAGGAGTACGAAAATGACCTAAATGTTCATCCAATTAAACAAACACACCCATTGGGGGCACAGGATTAGTTAAAAACCGAAATTGGACAAGAATAAGCCTAGAGAGGAAGAGAATGACCTAAATGTTAATCCAATGACACAAATGAATTTATTGGATGCACCAGATTGGTTCAAAACCCTAATTGGACAAGAATTAGCCAAGGGAGGACGAAAATGACCTAAATGTTAATCCAATAACACAAACACACCTATTGGATGCACAAGATTGGTTTAAAACCCTAATTGGACAGGAATACGCAAAGGGAGGAGGAAAATGACCTAAATGTTCATCCAATGACACAAACACACCTATTGGATGCAAAAAATTGGTTAAAAACCATAATTGGACAAGAATAAGCCTAGAGAGGACGAAAATGACCTAAATGTTAATCCAATGACACAAACACTCCTATTGGATGCACAAGATTGGTTAAAAACCCTAATTGGACAAGAATAAGCCTAAGGAGTACGAAAATGACCTAAATGTTCATCCAATTAAACAAACACACCCATTGGGAGCACAAGATTGTTTAAAAATCCAAATTGGACAAGAATAAGCCTAGAGAGGAAGAAAACGACCTAAATGTTAATCCAATGACACAAATGAATTTATTGGATGCACCAGATTGGTTAAAAACCCTAATTCGACAAGAATAAGCCTCTGGAGGACGAAAATGACCTAAATGTTAATCCAATGTCACAAACACACCTATAGGATGCACAAAATTGGTTTAAAACCCTATTGGGACAAGAATAAGCCTTGGGAGGACGAAAATGACCTAAATGTTCATCCAATGATACAAACACACCTATAGGATGACCAAGATTGGTTAAAAACCCCTATTGGACAAGAATGAGCCTGGGGAGGACGAAAATGACCTAACTATTCATCCAATGACACAAACACACCTATTGGATGCACAAGATTGGTTAAAAACCCTAATTGGCCAAGAATAAGCATAGGGAGGACGAAAAGGACGTAATTGTTCATCCAATAACACAAATGAACTTATTGGATGCACAAGATTGGTTAAAAACCCTAATTGAATAAGAATAAGCTTAGGGAGGACGAAAATGACCTAATTGTTCATCCAATGACACAAACACACCTATTGGATGCACAAGATTGGTTTAAAACCTTAAATGGACAAGAATAAGCCTTGGGAGGACGAAAATGACCTAAATATTCCTCAATGACACAAACACACCTTTTCGATGCACAAGATTGGTTCAAAACCCTAATTGGACAAGAATAAGCCAAGGGAGGACGAAAATGACCTAATTATTCATCCAATAACACAAACACACCTATTGGATGCACAAGATTGGTTTAAAACCCTAATTGGACAAGAATAAGCAAAGGGAGGAGGAAAATGACCTAAATGTTCATCCAATGACACAAACACACCTATTGGATGCAAAAAATTGGTTAAAAACCATAATTGGACAAGAATAAGCCTAGAGAGGACGAAAATGACCTAAATGTTAATCCAATGACACAAATGAATTTATTGGATGCACAAGATTGGTTACAAACCCTAATTGGACAACGATAAGCCTAGGGAGGACGAAAATGACCTAAATGTTCTTCCATTGACACAAACACACCTTTTGGATGCACAAGATTGGTTAAAAACCCTAATTTGACAAGAATAAGCCAAGGGAGGACGAAAATGACCTAATTATTCATCCAATGACACAACACACCTTTTGGATGCACAAGAATGGTTAAAAACCCTAATTGGACAAGAATAAGCCTAGAGTGGACGAAAATGACCTAAATGTTAATACAATGACACAAAGGAACTTATTGGATGCACAAGATTGGTTAGAAACCCTAATTGGCCAAGAATAAGCATAGGGAGGACGAAAATGACCTAGTTGTTGATCCAATGACACAAATGAACTTATTGGATGCACAAGATTGGTTAAAAACCCTAATTGAATAAGAATAATCTTAGGGAGGACGAAAATGACCTAATTGTTCATCCAATGACACAAACACACCTATTGGAAGCACAAGATTGGTTAAAAACCGTAATTGGACAAGAATAAGCCTAGGGAGGACCAAATGACCTAAATGTTCATCCAATGACACAAACACACCTATTGGATGCACAAGATTGGTTAAAAACCTTAATTTGACAAGAATAAGCCTAGAGAGGACGAAAATGACCTAAATGTTAATACAATGATACAAATGAACTTATTGGATGCACAAGATTGGTTTAAAACCTTAAATGGACAAGAATAAGACTTGGGAGGAGGAAGATGACCTAAATATTCCTCAATGACACAAACACACCTTTTGGATGCACAAGATTGGTTAAAAACCCTAATTGACCAAGAATAAGCCTAGGGAGGACGAAAATTACCTAATTGTTCATCCAATGACACAAATGAACTTATTGGATGTTCATCCAATGACACAAACACACCTATTGGATGCGCAAGATTGGTTAAAAACCCTAATTGGTCAAGAATAAGCAAAGGGACGAGGAAAATGACCTAAATGTTCATCCAATGACACAAACACACCTATTGGATGCACAAAATTGGTTAAAAACCATAATTGGACAAGAATAAGCCTAGAGAGGACGAAAATGACCTAAATGTTAATACAATGACACAAAGGAACTTATTGGATGCACAAGATTGGTTAGAAACCCTAATTGGCCAAGAATAAGCATAGGGAGGACGAAAATGACCTAGTTGTTGATCCAATGACACAAACACACCTTTTGGATGCACAAGATTGGTTAAAAACCCTAATTGAATAAGAATAAGCTTAGGGAGGACGAAAATGACCTAATTGTTCATCCAATGTCAAAAACACACCTATTGGATGCACAAGATTGGTTAAAAACCCTAATTGGACAAAAATAAGCCTTCGGAGGACGAAAATGACCTAATTGTTCATCCAATGACACAAACACACCTATTGGATGCACAAGATTGGTTTAAAACCTTAAATGGACAAGAATAAGCCTTGGGAGGACGAAAATGACCTAAATATTCCTCAATGACACAAACACACCTT
Source organism: Cicer bijugum (assembly GCA_037974875.1). Lineage (NCBI taxonomy): Eukaryota > Viridiplantae > Streptophyta > Magnoliopsida > Fabales > Fabaceae > Cicer > Cicer bijugum. The sequence goes on from JBBPBT010001074.1 coordinate 198,945, forward strand.
TTCGATGCACAAGATTGGTTCAAAACCCTAATTGGACAAGAATAAGCCAAGGGAGGACGAAAATGACCTAATTATTCATCCAATAACACAAACACACCTATTGGATGCACAAGATTGGTTTAAAACCCTAATTGGACAAGAATAAGCAAAGGGAGGAGGAAAATGACCTAAATGTTCATCCAATGACACAAACACACCTATTGGATGCAAAAAATTGGTTAAAAACCATAATTGGACAAGAATAAGCCTAGAGAGGACGAAAATGACCTAAATGTTAATCCAATGACACAAATGAATTTATTGGATGCACAAGATTGGTTACAAACCCTAATTGGACAACGATAAGCCTAGGGAGGACGAAAATGACCTAAATGTTCTTCCATTGACACAAACACACCTTTTGGATGCACAAGATTGGTTAAAAACCCTAATTTGACAAGAATAAGCCAAGGGAGGACGAAAATGACCTAATTATTCATCCAATGACACAACACACCTTTTGGATGCACAAGAATGGTTAAAAACCCTAATTGGACAAGAATAAGCCTAGAGTGGACGAAAATGACCTAAATGTTAATACAATGACACAAAGGAACTTATTGGATGCACAAGATTGGTTAGAAACCCTAATTGGCCAAGAATAAGCATAGGGAGGACGAAAATGACCTAGTTGTTGATCCAATGACACAAATGAACTTATTGGATGCACAAGATTGGTTAAAAACCCTAATTGAATAAGAATAATCTTAGGGAGGACGAAAATGACCTAATTGTTCATCCAATGACACAAACACACCTATTGGAAGCACAAGATTGGTTAAAAACCGTAATTGGACAAGAATAAGCCTAGGGAGGACCAAATGACCTAAATGTTCATCCAATGACACAAACACACCTATTGGATGCACAAGATTGGTTAAAAACCTTAATTTGACAAGAATAAGCCTAGAGAGGACGAAAATGACCTAAATGTTAATACAATGATACAAATGAACTTATTGGATGCACAAGATTGGTTTAAAACCTTAAATGGACAAGAATAAGACTTGGGAGGAGGAAGATGACCTAAATATTCCTCAATGACACAAACACACCTTTTGGATGCACAAGATTGGTTAAAAACCCTAATTGACCAAGAATAAGCCTAGGGAGGACGAAAATTACCTAATTGTTCATCCAATGACACAAATGAACTTATTGGATGTTCATCCAATGACACAAACACACCTATTGGATGCGCAAGATTGGTTAAAAACCCTAATTGGTCAAGAATAAGCAAAGGGACGAGGAAAATGACCTAAATGTTCATCCAATGACACAAACACACCTATTGGATGCACAAAATTGGTTAAAAACCATAATTGGACAAGAATAAGCCTAGAGAGGACGAAAATGACCTAAATGTTAATACAATGACACAAAGGAACTTATTGGATGCACAAGATTGGTTAGAAACCCTAATTGGCCAAGAATAAGCATAGGGAGGACGAAAATGACCTAGTTGTTGATCCAATGACACAAACACACCTTTTGGATGCACAAGATTGGTTAAAAACCCTAATTGAATAAGAATAAGCTTAGGGAGGACGAAAATGACCTAATTGTTCATCCAATGTCAAAAACACACCTATTGGATGCAAAGATTGGTTAAAAACCCTAATTGGACAAAAATAAGCCTTCGGAGGACGAAAATGATCTAATTGTTCATCCAATGACACAAACACACCTATTGGATGCACAAGATTGGTTTAAAACCTTAAATGGACAAGAATAAGCCTTGGGAGGACGAAAATGACCTAAATATTCCTCAATGACACAAACACACCTTTTCGATGCACAAGATTGGTTCAAAACCCTAATTGGACAAGAATAAGCCAAGGGAGGACGAAAATGACCTAATTATTCATCCAATAACACAAACACACCTATTGGATGCACAAGATTGGTTTAAAACCCTAATTGGACAGGAATAAGCAAAGGGAGGAGGAAAATGACCTAAATGTTCATCCAATGACACAAACACACCTATTGGATGCAAAAAATTGGTTAAAAACCATAATTGGACAAGAATAAGCCTAGAGAGGACGAAAATGACCTAAATGTTAATCCAATGACACAAATGAATTTATTGGATGCACAAGATTGGTTACAAACCCTAATTGGACAACAATAAGCCTAGGGAGGACGAAAATGACCTAAATGTTCATCCAATGACACAAACACACCTTTTGGATGCACAAGATTGGTTAAAAACCCTAATTGGACAAGAATAAGCCAAGGGAGGACGAAAATGACCTAATTATTCATCAAATGACACAAACACACCTATTGGATGCACAAGATTGGTTAAAAACCCTAATTGGACAAGAATAAGCCTAGAGTGGACGAAAATGACCTAAATGTTAATACAATGACACAAAGGAACTTATTGGTTGCACAAGATTGGTTAGAAACCCTAATTGGCCAAGAATAAGCATAGGGAGGACGAAAATGACCTAGTTGTTGATCCAATGACACAAATGAACTTATTGGATGCACAAGATTGGTTAAAAACCCTAATTGAATAAGAATAAGCTTAGGGAGGACGAAAATGACCTAATTGTTTATCCAATGACACAAACACACCTATTGGAAGCACAAGATTGGTTAAAAACCGTAATTGGACAAGAATAAGCCTAGGGAGGACCAAATGACCTAAATGTTCATCGAATGACACAAACACACCTATTGGATGCACAAGATTGGTTAAAAACCTTAATTTGACAAGAATAAGCCTAGAGAGGACGAAAATGACCTAAATGTTAATACAATGATACAAATGAACTTATTGGATGCACATGATTGGTTAAAAACCCTAATTGGCCAAGAATAAGCATAGGGAGGACGAAAAGGACCTAATTGTTCATCCAATACCACAAATGAACTTATTGGATGCACAAGATTGGTTAAAAACCCTAATTGAATAAGAATAAGCTTAGGGAGGACGAAAATGACCTAATTGTTCATCCAATGACACAAACACACCTATTGGATGCACAAGATTGGTTTAAAACCTTAAATGGACAAGAATAAGACTTGGGAGGAGGAAGATGACCTAAATATTCCTCAATGACACAAACACACCTTTTGGATGCACAAGATTGGTTAAAAACCCTAATTGGCCAAGAATAAGCCTAGGGAGGACGAAAATTACCTAATTGTTCATCCAATGACACAAATGAACTTATTGGATGTTCATCCAATGACACAAACACACCTATTGGATGCGCAAGATTGGTTAAAAACCCTAATTGGTCAAGAATAAGCAAAGGGACGAGGAAAATGACCTAAATGTTCATCCAATGACACAAACACACCTATTGGATGCACAACATTGGTTAAAAACCATAATTGGACAAGAATAAGCCTAGAGAGGACGAAAATGACCTAAATGTTAATACAATGACACAAAGGAACTTATTGGATGCACAAGATTGGTTAGAAACCCTAATTGGCCAAGAATAAGCATAGGGAGGACGAAAATGACCTAGTTGTTGATCCAATGACACAAATGAACTTATTGGATGCACAAGATTGGTTAAAAACCCTAATTGAATAAGAATAAGCTTAGGGAGGACGAAAATGACCTAATTGTTTATCCAATGTCAAAAACACACCTATTGGATGCACAAGATTGGTTAAAAACCCTAATTGGACAAAAATAAGCCTTCGGAGGACGAAAATGACCTAATTGTTCATCCAATGACACAAACACACCTATTGGATGCACAAGATTGGTTTAAAACCTTAAATGGACAAGAATAAGCCTTGGGAGGACGAAAATGACCTAAATATTCCTCAATGACACAAACACACCTTTTCGATGCACAAGATTGGTTCAAAACCCTAATTGGACAAGAATAAGCCAAGGGAGGACGAAAATGACCTAATTATTCATCCAATAACACAAACACACCTATTGGATGCACAAGATTGGTTTAAAACCCTAATTGGACAGGAATAAGCAAAGGGAGGAGGAAAATGACCTAAATGTTCATCCAATGACACAAACACACCTATTGGATGCAAAAAATTGGTTAAAAACCATAATTGGACAAGAATAAGCCTAGAGAGGACGAAAATGACCTAAATGTTAATACAATGACACAAAGGAACTTATTGGATGCACAAGATTGGTTAGAAACCCTAATTGGCCAAGAATAAGCATAGGGAGGACGAAAATGACCTAGTTGTTGATCCAATGACACAAATGAACTTATTGGATGCACAAGATTGGTTAAAAACCCTAATTGAATAAGAATAAGCTTAGGGAGGACAAAAATGACCTAATTGTTCATCCAATGACACAAACACACCTATTGGAAGCACAAGATTGGTTAAAAACCGTAATTGGACAAGAATAAGCCTAGGGAGGACCAAAATGACCTAAATGTTCATCCAATGACACAAACACACCTATTGGATGCACAAGATTGGTTAAAAACCTTAATTGGACAAGAATAAGCCTAGAGAGGACGAAAATGACCTAAATGTTAATACAATGATACAAATGAACTTATTGGATGCACAAGATTGGTTAAAAACCCTAATTGAATAAGAATAAGCTTAGGGAGGACGAAAATGACCTAAATGTTCATCCAATGACACAAATGAACTATTCGGATGCACTAGATTGGTTAAAAACCCTAATTGCATAAGAATAAGCCTAGGGAGGACGAAAATGACCTAATTGTTCATCCAATGACACAAACACACCTATTGGAAGCACAAGATTGGTTAAAAACCGTAATTGAACAAGAATAAGCCTAGGGAGGACCAAAATGACCTAAATGTTCATCCAATGACACAAATACACCTATTGGATGCACAAGATTGGTTAAAAACCTTAATTGGACAAGAATAAGCCTAGAGAGGACGAAAATGACCTAAATGTTAATACAATGACACAAATGAACTTATTGGATGCACAAGATTGGTTAAAAACCCTAATTGGCCAAGAATAAGCATAGGGAGGACGAAAAGGACCTAATTGTTCATCCAATAACACAAATGAACTTATTGGATGCACAAGATTGGTTAAAAACCCTAATTGAATAAGAATAAGCTTAGGGAGGACGAAAATGACCTAATTGTTCATCCAATGACACAAACACACCTATTGGATGCACAAGATTGGTTTAAAACCTTAAATGGACAAGAATAAGCCTTGGGAGGACGAAAATGACCTAAATATTCCTCAATGACACAAACACACCTTTTCGATGCACAAGATTGGTTCAAAACCCTAATTGGACAAGAATAAGCCAAGGTAGGACGAAAATGACCTAATTATTCATCCAATAACAGAAACACACCTATTGGATGCACAAGATTGGTTTAAAACCCTAATTGGACAAGAATAAGCAAAGGGAGGAGGAAAATGACCTAAATGTTCATCCAATGACACAAACACACCTATTGGATGCAAAAAATTGGTTAAAAACCATAATTGGACAAGAATAAGCCTAGAGAGGACGAAAATGACCTAAATGTTAATCCAATGACACAAATGAATTTATTGGATGCACAAGATTGGTTACAAACCCTAATTGGACAACAATAAGCCTAGGGAGGACGAAAATGACCTAAATGTTCATCCATTGACACAAACACACCTTTTGGATGCACAAGAATGGTTAAAAACCCTAATTGGACAAGAATAAGCCTAGAGTGGACGAAAATGACCTAAATGTTAATACAATGACACAAAGGAACTTATTGGATGCACAAGATTGGTTAGAAACCCTAATTGGCCAAGAATAAGCATAGGGAGGACGAAAATGACCTAGTTGTTGATCCAATGACACAAATGAACTTATTGGATGCACAAGATTGGTTAAAAACCCTAATTGAATAAGAATAAGCTTAGGGAGGACGAAAATGACCTAATTGTTCATCCAATGTCAAAAACACACCTATTCGATGCACAAGATTGGTTAAAAACCTTAATTGGACAAGAATAAGCCTGGAGTGGACGAAAATGCCCTAAATGTTAATACAATGACACAAAGGAACTTATTGGATGCACAAGATTGGTTAGAAACCCTAATTGGCCAAGAATAAGCATAGGGAGGACGAAAATGACCTAGTTGTTGATCCAATGACACAAATGAACTTATTGGATGCACAAGATTGGTTAAAAACCCTAATTGAATAAGAATAAGCTTAGGGAGGACGAAAATGACCTAATTGTTCATCCAATGACACAAACACACCTATTGGATGCACAAGATTGGTATAAAACCTTAAATGGACAAGAATAAGACTTGGGAGGAGGAAGATGACCTAAATATTCCTCAATGACACAAACACACCTTTTGGATGCACAAGATTGGTTAAAAACCCTAATTGGCCAAGAATAAGCCTAGGGAGGACGAAAATTACCTAATTGTTCATCCAATGACACAAATGAACTTATTGGATGTTCATCCAATGACACAAACACACCTATTGGATGCGCAAGATTGGTTAAAAACCCTAATTGGTCAAGAATAAGCAAAGGGACGAGGAAAATGACCTAAATGTTCATCCAATGACACAAACACACCTATTGGATGCACAAAATTGGTTAAAAACCATAATTGGACAAGAATAAGCCTAGAGAGGACGAAAATGACCTAAATGTTAATACAATGACACAAAGGAACTTATTGGATGCACAAGATTGGTTAGAAACCCTAATTGGCCAAGAATAAGCATAGGGAGGACGAAAATGACCTAGTTTTTGATCCAATGACACAAATGAACTTATTGGATGCACAAGATTGGTTAAAAACCCTAATTGAATAAGAATAAGCTTAGGGAGGACGAAAATGACCTAATTGTTCATCCAATGACACAAACACACCTATTGGATGCACAAGATTGGTTTAAAACCTTAAATGGACAAGAATAAGACTTGGGAGGAGGAAGATGACCTAAATATTCCTCAATGACACAAACACACCTTTTGGATGCACAAGATTGGTTAAAAACCCTAATTGGCCAAGAATAATCCTAGGGAGGACGAAAATTACCTAATTGTTCATCCAATGACACAAATGAACTTATTGGATGTTCATCCAATGACACAAACACACCTATTGGATGCGCAAGATTGGTTAAAAACCCTAATTGGTCAAGAATAAGCAAAGGGACGAGGAAAATGACCTAAATGTTCATCCAATGACACAAACACACCTATTGGATGCACAAAATTGGTTAAAAACCATAATTGGACAAGAATAAGCCTAGAGAGGACGAAAATGACCTAAATGTTAATACAATGGCACAAAGGAACTTATTGGATGCACAAGATTGGTTAGAAACCCTAATTGGCCAAGAATAAGCATAGGGAGGACGAGAATGACCTAGTTGTTGATCCAATGACACAAATGAACTTATTGGATGCACAAGATTGGTTAAAAACCCTAATTGAATAAGAATAAGCTTAGGGAGGACGAAAATGACCTAATTGTTCATCCAATGTCAAAAACACACCTATTGGATGCACAAGATTGGTTAAAAACCCTAATTGGACTAAAATAAGCCTTCGGAGGACGAAAATGACCTAATTGTTCATCCAATGACACAAACACACCTATTGGATGCACAAGATTGGTTTAAAACCTTAAATGGACAAGAATAAGCCTTGGGAGGACGAAAATGACCTAAATATTCCTCAATGACACAGACACACCTTTTCGATGCACAAGATTGGTTAAAAACCCTAATTGGACAAGAATAAGCCAAGGGAGGACGAAAATGACCTAATTATTCATACAATGACACAAACACACCTATTGGATGCAGAAGATTGGTTTAAAACCCTAATTGAACAAGAATAAGCCTACGGAGGACGAAAATGACCTAAATGTTCATCCAATGACACAAACACACCTATTGGATGCAAAAAATTGGTTAAAAACCATAATTGGACAAGAATAAGCCTAGAGAGGACGAAAATGACTTAAATGTTAATCCAATGACACAAATGAATTTATTGGATGCACAAGATTGGTTACAAACCCTAATTGGACAACAATAAGCCTAGGGAGGACGAAAATGACCTAAATGTTCATCCATTGACACAAACACACCTTTTGGATGCACAAGATTGGTTAAAAACCCTAATTTGACAAGAATAAGCCAAGGGAGGACGAAAATGACCTAATTATTCATCCAATGACACAAACACACCTTTTGGATGCACAAGAATGGTTAAAAACCCTAATTGGACAAGAATAAGCCAAGAGTGGACGAACATGACCTAAATGTTAATACAATGACACAAAGGAACTTATTGGATGCACAAGATTGGTTAGAAACCCTAACTGGCCAAGAATAAGCATAGGGAGGACGAAAATGACCTAGTTGTTGATCCAATGACACAAATGAACTTATTGGATGCACAAGATTGGTTAAAAACCCTAATTGAATAAGAATAAGCTTAGGGAGGACGAAAATGACCTAATTGTTCATCCAATGACACAAACACACCTATTGGATGCACAAGATTGGTATAAAACCTTAAATGGACAAGAATAAGACTTGGGAGGAGGAAGATGACCTAAATATTCCTCAATGACACAAACACACCTTTTGGATGCACAAGATTGGTTAAAAACCCTAATTGGCCAAGAATAAGCCTAGGGAGGACGAAAATTACCTAATTGTTCATCCAATGACACAAATGAACTTATTGGATGTTCATCCAATGACACAAACACACCTATTGGATGCGCAAGATTGGTTAAAAACCCTAATTGGTCAAGAATAAGCAAAGGGACGAGGAAAATGACCTAAATGTTCATCCAATGACACAAACACACCTATTGGATGCACAAAATTGGTTAAAAACCATAATTGGACAAGAATAAGCCTAGAGAGGACGAAAATGACCTAAATGTTAATACAATGACACAAAGGAACTTATTGGATGCACAAGATTGGTTAGAAACCCTAATTGGCCAAGAATAAGCATAGGGAGGACGAAAATGACCTAGTTGTTGATCCAATGACACAAACACACCTTTTGGATGCACAAGATTGGTTAAAAACCCTAATTGAATAAGAATAAGCTTAGGGAGGACGAAAATGACCTAATTGTTCATCCAATGTCAAAAACACACCTATTGGATGCACAAGATTGGTTAAAAACCCTAATTGGACAAAAATAAGCCTTCGGAGGACGAAAATGATCTAATTGTTCATCCAATGACACAAACACACCTATTGGATGCACAAGATTGGTTTAAAACCTTAAATGGACAAGAATAAGCCTTGGGAGGACGAAAATGACCTAAATATTCCTCAATGACACAAACACACCTTTTCGATGCACAAGATTGGTTCAAAACCCTAATTGGACAAGAATAAGCCAAGGGAGGACGAAAATGACCTAATTATTCATCCAATAACACAAACACACCTATTGGATGCACAAGATTGGTTTAAAACCCTAATTGGACAAGAATAAGCAAAGGGAGGAGGAAAATGACCTAAATGTTCATCCAATGACACAAACACACCTATTGGATGCAAAAAATTGGTTAAAAACCATAATTGGACAAGAATAAGCCTAGAGAGGACGAAAATGACCTAAATGTTAATCCAATGACACAAATGAATTTATTGGATGCACAAGATTGGTTACAAACCCTAATTGGACAACAATAAGCCTAGGGAGGACGAAAATGACCTAAATGTTCATCCATTGACACAAACACACCTTTTGGATGCACAAGATTGGTTAAAAACCCTAATTTGACAAGAATAAGCCAAGGGAGGACGAAAATGACCTAATTATTCATCCAATGACACAAACACACCTTTTGGATGCACAAGAATGGTTAAAAACCCTAATTGGACAAGAATAAGCCTAGAGTGGACGAAAATGACCTAAATGTTAATACAATGACACAAAGGAACTTATTGGATGCACAAGATTGGTTAGAAACCCTAATTGGCCAAGAATAAGCATAGGGAGGACGAAAATGACCTAGTTGTTGATCCAATGACACAAATGAACTTATTGGATGCACAAGATTGGTTAAAAACCCTAATTGAATAAGAATAAGCTTAGGGAGGACGAAAATGACCTAATTGTTCATCCAATGTCAAAAACACACCTATTCGATGCACAAGATTGGTTAAAAACCTTAATTGGACAAGAATAAGCCTGGAGTGGACGAAAATGCCCTAAATGTTAATACAATGACACAAAGGAACTTATTGGATGCACAAGATTGGTTAGAAACCCTAATTGGCCAAGAATAAGCATAGGGAGGACGAAAATGACCTAGTTGTTGATCCAATGACACAAATGAACTTATTGGATGCACAAGATTGGTTAAAAACCCTAATTGAATAAGAATAAGCTTAGGGAGGACGAAAATGACCTAATTGTTCATCCAATGTCAAAAACACACCTATTTGATGCAAAAGATTGGTTAAAAACCCTAATTGGACAAGAATAAGCCTGGAGTGGACGAAAATGCCCTAAATGTTAATACAATGACACAAAGGAACTTATTGGATGCACAAGATTGGTTAGAAACCCTAATTGGCCAAGAATAAGCATAGGGAGGACGAAAATGACCTAGTTGTTGATCCAATGACACAAATGAACATATTGGATGCACAAGATTGGTTAAAAACCCTAATTGAATAAGAATAAGCTTAGGGAGGACGAAAATGACCTAATTGTTCATCCAATGACAAAAACACACCTATTGGATGCACAAGATTGGTTAAATACCCTAATTGGACAAAAATAAGCCTTGGGAGGACGAAAATGACCTAATTGTTCATCCAATGACACCAACACACCTATTGGATGCACAAGATTGGTTTAAAACCTTAAATGGACAAGAATAAGCCTTGGGAGGACGAAAATGACCTAAATATTCCTCAATGACACAGACACACCTTTTCGATGCACAAGATTGGTTAAAAACCCTAATTGGACAAGAATAAGCCAAGGGAGGACGAAAATGACCTAATTATTCATCCAATGACTCAAACACACCTATTGGATGCACAAGATTGGTTAAAAACCCTAATTGGACAAGAATAAGCCTAGAGTGGACGAAAATGACCTAAATGTTAATAAAATGACACAAAGGAACTTATTGGTTGCACAAGATTGGTTAGAAACCCTAATTGACCAAGAATAAGCATAGGGAGGACGAAAATGACCTAGTTGTTGATCCAATGACACAAATGAACTTATTGGATGCACAAGATTGGTTAAAAACCCAAATTGAATAAGAATAAGCTTAGGGAGGACGAAAATGACCTAAATGTTCATCCAATGACACAAATGAACTTATCGGATGCACTAGATTGGTTAAAAACCCTAATTGCATAAGAATAAGCCTAGGGAGGACGAAAATGACCTAATTGTTCATGCAATGACACAAACACACCTATTGGAAGCACAAGATTGGTTAAAAACCCTAATTGGACAAGAATAAGCCTAGGGAGGACAAAAATGACCTAAATGTTCATCCAATGACACAAACACACCTATTGGATGCACAAGATTGGTTAAAAACCTTAATTGGACAAGAATAAGCCTAGAGAGGACGAAAATGACCTAAATGTTAATACAATGACACAAATGAACTTATTGGATGCACAAGATTGGTTAAAAACCCTAATTGGCCAAGAATAAGCATAGGGAGGACGAAAATGACCTAATTGTT
>JBBPBT010001074.1:213532-255123 GCA_037974875.1 Cicer bijugum
TTAAAAACCCTAATTCGACAAGAATAAGCATGGGGAGGACGAAAATGACCTAAATGTTAATCCAATGACACAAACACTCCTAATGGATGCACAAGATTGGTTTAAAACCATAATGGGACAAGAATAAACCTAGGGAGGACGAAAATGACCTAAATGTTCATCCAATGACACAAACACACCTAATGGAAGCACAAGATTGGTTCAAAACCCAAATTGGACAAGAATAAGCCTAGAGAGGAAGAAAATGACCTAAATGTTAATCCAATGACACAAATGAATTTATTGGATGCACCAGATTGGTTAAAACCCCTAATTCGACAAGAATAAGCCTGGGGAGGACGAAAATGACCTAAATGTTAATCCAATGACACAAACACACCTATTGGATGCACAAGATTGGTTTAAAACCCTAATGGGACAAGAATAAGCCTAGGGAGGACAAAAATGACCTAAATGTTCATACAATGACACAAACACTCCTATTGGATGCACAAGATTGGTTAAAAACCCTAATTGCATAAGAATAAGCATAGGGAGGACGAAAATGACCTAATTGTTCATCCAATGACACAAACACCCCTATTGGATGCACAAGATTGGTTAAAAACCCTAATTGGACAAGAATAAGCCTAAGGAGGACGAAAATGACCTAAATGTTCATCCAATTAAACAAACACGCCCATCGGGGGCACAAGATTGTTTAAAAACCCAAATTGGACAAGAATAAGCCTAGAGAGGAAGAAAACGACCTAAATGTTAATCCAATAACACAAATGAATTTATTGGATGCACCAGATTGGTTAAAAACCCTAATTCGACAAGAATAAGCCTGGGGAGGACAAAAATGACCTAAATGTTAATCCAATGACACAAACACACCTATTGGATGCACAAGATTGGTTTAAAACCCTAATGGGACAAGAATAAGCCTAGGGAGGACGAAAATGACCTAAATGTTAATCCAATGACACAAACACTCCTATTGGATGGACAAGATTGGTTAAAAACCCTAATTGCATAAGAATAAGCCTAGGGAGGACGAAAATGACCTAAATGTTCATCCAATTACACAAACACACCTATAGGATGACCAAGATTGGTTAAAAACCCTAATTGGACAAGAATGAGCATGGGGAGGACGAAAATGACCTAATTGTTCATCCAATGACACAAACACACCTATTGGATGCACAAGATTGGTTAAAAACCATAATTGGACAAGAATAAGCCTAGAGAGGAAAAAAATGCCTAAATGATAATCCAATGACACAAACACACCTATTGGATGCACAACATTGGTTTAAAACCCTATTGGGACAATAATAAGCCTAGGGAGGACGAAAATGACCTACATGTTCATCGAATGACACAAACACTTCTATTGGATACACAAGATTGGTTAAAAATTTTAATAAGACAAGTATAAGCCTAGAGAGGACGAAAATGACCTAAATGTTAATCTAATGACACAAATGAGTTTATTGGATGCATAAGATTGCTTAAAAAACCTAATTGGACAAGAATAAGCCTAGAGAGGACGAAAATGACCTAAATGTTAATCCAATGACACAAATGAGTTTATTGGATGCACAAGATTGGTTAAAAACCCTAATAGGACAAGAAAAAGCCTAGAGAGGACGAAAATGACCTAAATGTTAATCCAATGACACAAACACACCTATTGGATGCACAAGATTGGTTTAAAACCCTAATGGGACAAGAATAAAACTAGGGAGGACGAAAATGACCTAAATGTTCATACAATGACACAAACACACCTATTGGATGCACAAGATTGGTTAAAAACCATAATTGCATAAGAATAAGCCTAGGGAGGACGAAAATGACCTAATTGTTCATCCAATGACACAAACACCCCTATTGGATGCACAAGATTGGTTAAAAACCCTAATTGGACAAGAATAAGCCTAAGGAGGACGAAAATGACCTAAATGTTCATCCAATTAAACAAACACACCCATCGGGGGCACAAGATTGTTTAAAAACCCAAATTGGACAAGAATAAGCCTAGAGAGGAAGAAAACGACCTAAATGTTAATCCAATAACACAAATGAATTTATTGGATGCACCAGATTGGTTAAAAACCCTAATTCGACAAGAATAAGCCTGGGGAGGACGAAAATGACCTAAATGTTAATCCAATGACACAAACACACCTATTGGATGCACAAGATTGGTTTAAAACCCTAATTGCATAAGAATAAGCCTAGGGAGGACGAAAATGACCTAATTGTTCATCCAATGACACAAACACCCCTATTGGATGCACAAGATTGGTTAAAAACCCTAATTGGACAAGAATAAGCCTTAGGAGGACGAAAATGACCTAAATGTTCATCCAATTAAACAAACACACCCATCGGGGGCACTAGATTGTTTAAAAACCCAAATTGGACAAGAATAAGCCTAGAGAGGAAGAAAACGACCTAAATGTTAATCCAATAACACAAATGAATTTATTGGATGCACCAGATTGGTTAAAAACCCTAATTCGACAAGAATAAGCCTGGGGAGGACAAAAATGACCTAAATGTTAATCCAATGACACAAACACACCTATTGGATGCACAAGATTGGTTTAAAACCCTAATGGGACAAGAATAAGCCTAGGGAGGACGAAAATGACCTAAATGTTAATCCAATGACACAAACACTCCTATTGGATGGACAAGATTGGTTAAAAACCCTAATTGCATAAGAATAAGCCTAGGGAGGACGAAAATGACCTAATTGTTCATCCAATGACACAAACATCCCTATTGGATGCACAAGATTGGTTAAAAACCCTAATTGGACAAGAATAAGCCTAAGGAGGACCAAAATGACCTAAATGTTCATCCAATTAAACAAACACACCCATTGGGGGCACAAGATTGTTTAAAAACCCAAATTGGACAAGAATAAGCCTAGAGAGGAAGAAAACGACCTAAATGTTAATCCAATGACACAAATGAATTTATTGGATGCACCAGATTGGTTAAAAACCCTAATTCGACATGAATAAGCCTAGGGAGGACGAAAATGACCTAAATGTTAATCCAATGACACAAACACACCTATAGGAGGCACAAAATTGGTTTAAAACCCTATTGGGACAAGAATAAGCCTAGGGAGGACGAAAATGACCTAAATGTTCATCCAATTACACAAACACACCTATAGGATGACCAAGATTGGTTAAAAACCCTAATTGGACAAGAATGAGCCTGGGGAGGACGAAAATGACCTAATTATTCATCCAATGACACAAACACACCTATTGGATGCACAACATTGGTTAAAAACCATAATTGGACAAGAATAAGCCTAGAGAGGAAAAAAATGCCTAAATGTTAATCCAATGACACAAACACACCTATTGGATGCACAACATTGGTTTAAAACCCTAATAGGACAATAATAAGCCTAGGGAGGACGAAAATGACCTACATGTTCATCGAATGACACAAACACTTCAATTGGATACACAAGATTGGTTAAAAATTTTAATAGGACAAGTATAAGCCTAAAGAGGACGAAAATGACCTAAATGTTAATCTAATGACACAAATGAGTTTATTGGATGCACAAGATTGCTTAAAAAACCTAATTGGACAAGAATAAGCCTAGAGAGGACGAGAATGACCTAAATGTTAATCCAATGACACAAATGAGTTTATTGGATGCACCAGATTGGTTAAAAACCCTAATAGGACAAGAAAAAGCCTAGAGAGGACGAAAATGACCTAAATGTTAATCCAATGACACAAACACACCTATTGGATGCACAAGATTGGTTTAAAACCCTAATGGGACAAGAATAAAACTAGGGAGGACGAAAATGACCTAAATGTTCATACAATGACACAAACACACCTATTGGATGCACAAGATTGGTTAAAAACCCTAATTGCATAAGAATAAGCCTAGGGAGGACGAAAATGACCTAATTGTTCATCCAATGACACAAACACCCCTATTGGATGCACAAGATTGGTTCAAAACCATAATTGGACAAGAATAAGCCTTAGGAGGACGAAAATGACCTAAATGTTCATCCAATTAAACAAACACACCCATCGGGGGCACTAGATTGTTTAAAAACCCAAATTGGACAAGAATAAGCCTAGAGAGGAAGAAAACGACCTAAATGTTAATCCAATAACACAAATGAATTTATTGGATGCACCAGATTGGTTAAAAACCCTAATTCGACAAGAATAAGCTTGGGGAGGACGAAAATGACCTAAATGTTAATCCAATGACACAAACACACCTATTGGATGCACAAGATTCGTTTAAAACCCTAATGGGACAAGAATAAGCCTAGGGAGGACGAAAATGACCTAAATGTTAATCCAATGACACAAACACTCCTATTGGATGGACAAGATTGGTTAAAAAACCTAATTGCATAAGAATAAGCCTAGGGAGGACGAAAATGACCTAAATGTTCATCCAATTACACAAACACACCTAGAGGATGACCAAGATTGGTTAAAAACCCTAATTGGACAAGAATGAGCATGGGGAGGACGAAAATGACCTAATTATTCATCCAATGACACAAACACACCTATTAGATGCACAAGATTGGTTAAAAACCATAATTGGACAAGAATAAGCCTAGAGAGGAAAAAAATGCCTAAATGATAATCCAATGACACAAACACACCTATTGGATGCACAACATTGGTTTAAAACCCTATTGGGACAATAATAAGCCTAGGGAGGACGAAAATGACCTACATGTTCATCGAATGACACAAACACTTCTATTCGATACACAAGATTGGTTAAAAATTTTAATAGGACAAGAATAAGCCTAGAGAGGAGGAAAATGACCTAAATGTTAATCTAATGACACAAATGAGTTTATTGGATGCACAAGATTGCTTAAAAAACCTAATTGGACAAGAATAAGCCTAGAGAGGACGAAAATGACCTAAATGTTAATCCAATGACACAAATGAGTTTATTGGATGCACAAGATTGGTTAAAAACCCTAATAGGACAAGAAAAATCCTAGAGAGGACGAAAATGACCTAAATGTTAATCCAATGACACAAACACTCCTAATGGATGCACAAGATTGGTTTAAAACCCTAATGGGACAAGAATAAACCTACGGAGGACGAAAATGACCTAAATGTTTATCCAATGACACAAACACACCTATTGGAAGCACAAGATTGGTTCAAAACCCAAATTGGACAAGAATAAGCCTAGAGTGGAAGAAAATGACCTAAATGTTAATCCAATGACACAAATGAATTTATTGGATGCACCAGATTGGTTAAAAACCCTAATTCGACAAGAATAAGCCTGGGGAGGACGAAAATGACCTAAATGTTAATCCAATGACACAAACACACCTATTGGATGCACAAGATTGGTTTAAAACCCTAATTGCATAAGAATAAGCCTAGGGAGGACGAAAATGACCTAATTGTTCATCCAATGACACAAACACCCCTATTGGATGCACAAGATTGGTTAAAAACCCTAATTGGACAAGAATAAGCCTAAGGAGTACGAAAATGACTTAAATGTTCATCCAACTAAACAAACACACCCATTGGGGGCACAAGATTGTTTAAAAACCCAAATTGGACAAGAATAAGCCTAGAGAGGAAGAAAACGACCTAAATGTTAATCCAATGACACAAATGAATTTATTGGATGCACCAGATTGGTTAAAAACCGTAATTCGACAAGAATAAGCCTGGGGAGGACGAAAATGACCTAAATGTTAATCCAATGACACAAACACACCTATAGGATGCACAAAATTGGTTTAAAACCCTATTGGGACAAGAGTAAGCCTAGGGAGGATGAAAATGACCTAAATGTTCATCCAATGACACAAACACACCTATAGGATGACCAATATTGGTTAAAAACCCTTATTGGACAAGAATGAGCCTGGGGAGGACGAAAATGACCTAATTATTCATCCAAGGACACAAACACACCTATTGGATGCACAAGATTGGTTAAAAACCATAATTGGATAAGAATAAGCCTAGAGAGGAAAAAAATGACCTAAATGTTCATCCAATGACACAAACACACCTATTGGATGCACAACATTGGTTTAAAACCCTAATAGGACAAGAATAAGCCTATGGAGGACGAAAATGACCTACATGTTCATCGAATGACACAAACACTTCTATTCGATACACAAGATTGGTTAAAAATTTTAATAGGACAAGAATAAGCCTAGAGAGGACGAAAATGACCTAAATGTTAATCTAATGACACAAATGAGTTTATTGGATGCACAAGATTGCTTAAAAAACCTAATTGGACAAGAATAAGCCTAGAGAGGACGAAAATGACCAAAATGTTAATCCAATGACACAAATGAGTTTATTGGATGCACAAGATTGGTTAAAAACCCTAATAGGACATGAAAAATCCTAGAGAGGACGAAAATGACCTAAATGTTAATCCAATGACACAAACACACCTATTGGATGCACAACATTGGTTTAAAACCCTAATAGGACAAGAATAAGCCTAGGGAGGACGAAAATGACCTACATGTTCATCGAATGACACAAACACTTCTATTCGATACACAAGATTGGTTAAAAATTTTAATAGGACAAGAATAAGCCTAGAGAGGACGAAAATGACCTAAATGTTAATCTAATGACACAAATGAGTTTATTGGATGCACAAGATTGCTTAAAAAACCTAATTGGACAAGAATAAGCCTAGAGAGGACGAAAATGACCTAAATGTTAATCCAATGACACAAATGAGTTTATTGGATGCACCAGATTGGTTAAAAACCCTAATAGGACAAGAAAAAGCCTAGAGAGGACGTAAATGACCTAAATGTTAATCCAATGACACAAACACACCTATTGGATGCACAAGATTGGTTTAAAACCCTAATGGGACAAGAATAAAACTAGGGAGGACGAAAATGACCTAAATGTTCATACAATGACACAAACACACCTATTGGATGCACAAGATTGGTTAAAAACCCTAATTGCATAAGAATAAGCCTAGGGAGGACGAAAATGACCTAATTGTTCATCCAATGACACAAACACCCCTATTGGATGCACAAGATTGGTTAAAAACCCTAATTGGACAAGAATAAGCCTTAGGAGGACGAAAATGACCTAAATGTTCATCCAATTAAACAAACACACCCATCGGGGGCACTAGATTGTTTAAAAACCCAAATTGGACAAGAATAAGCCTAGAGAGGAAGAAAACGACCTAAATGTTAATCCAATTACACAAATGAATTTATTGGATGCACCAGATTGGTTAAAAACCCTAATTCGACAAGAATAAGCCTGGGGAGGACGAAAATGACCTAAATGTTAATCCAATGACACAAACACACCTATTGGATGCACAAGATTGGTTAAAAACCCTAATGGGACAAGAATAAGCCTAGGGAGGACGAAAATGACCTAAATGTTAATCCAATGACACAAACACTCCTATTGGATGGACAAGATTGGTTAAAAACCCTAATTGCATAAGAATAAGCCTAGGGAGGACGAAAATGACCTAATTGTTCATCCAATGACACAAACATCCCTATTGGATGCACAAGATTGGTTAAAAACCCTAATTGGACAAGAATAAGCCTAAGGAGGACCAAAATGACCTAAATGTTCATCCAATTAAACAAACACACCCATTGGGGGCACAAGATTGTTTAAAAACCCAAATTGGACAAGAATAAGCCTAGAGAGGAAGAAAACGACCTAAATGTTAATCCAATGACACAAATGAATTTATTGGATGCACCAGATTGGTTAAAAACCCTAATTCGACAAGAATAAGCCTGGGGAGGACGAAAATGACCTAAATGTTAATCCAATGACACAAACACACCTATAGGATGCACAAAATTGGTTTAAAACCCTATTGGGACAAGAGTAAGCCTAGGGAGGACGAAAATGACCTAAATGTTCATCCAATGACACAAACACACCTATAGGATGACCAATATTGGTTAAAAACCCTTATTGGACAAGAATGAGCCTGGGGAGGACGAAAATGACCTAATTATTCATCCAAGGACACAAACACACCTATTGGATGCACAAGATTGGTTAAAAACCATAATTGGACAAGAATAAGCCTAGAGAGGAAAAAAATGACCTAAATGTTAATCCAATGACACAAACACACCTATTGGATGCACAACATTGGTTTAAAACCCTAATAGGACAAGAATAAGCCTAGGGAGGACGAAAATGACCTACATGTTCATCGAATGACACAAACACTTCTATTCGATACACAAGATTGGTTAAAAATTTTAATAGGACAAGAATAAGCCTAGAGAGGAGGAAAATGACCTAAATGTTAATCTAATGACACAAATGAGTTTATTGGATGCATAAGATTGCTTAAAAAACCTAATTGGACAAGAATAAGCCTAGAGAGGACGAAAATGACCTAAATGTTAATCCAATGACACAAATGAGTTTATTGGATGCACAAGATTGGTTAAAAACCCTAATAGGACAAGAAAAATCCTAGAGAGGACGAAAATGACCTAAATGTTAATCCAATGACACAAACACACCTATTGGATGCACAAGATTGGTTTAAAAGCCTAATGGGACAAGAATAAAACTAGGGAGGACGAAAATGACCTAAATCTTCATACAATGACACAAACACACCTATTGGATGCACAAGATTGGTTAAAAACCCTAATTGGACAAGAATATGCCTAAGGAGGACGAAAATGACCTAAATGTTCATCCAATGACACAAACACACCCATTGGGGGCACAAGACTGGTTAAAAACCCAAATTGGACAAGAATAAGCCTAGAGAGGAAGAGAATGACCTAAATGTTAATCCAATGACACAAATGAATTTATTGGATGCACCAGATTGGTTAAAAACCCTAATTCGACAAGAATAAGCATGGGGAGGACGAAAATGACCTAAATGTTAATCCAATGACACAAACACTCCTAATGGATGCACAAGATTGGTTTAAAACCATAATGGGACAAGAATAAACCTAGGGAGGACGAAAATGACCTAAATGTTCATCCAATGACACAAACACACCTATTGGATGCACAAGATTGGTTCAAAACCCAAATTGGACAAGAATAAGCCTAGAGAGGAAGAAAATGACCTAAATGTTAATCTAATGACACAAATGAGTTTATTGGATGCATAAGATTGCTTAAAAAACCTAATTGGACAAGAATAAGCCTAGAGAGGAAGAAAACGACCTAAATGTTAATCCAATAACACAAATGAATTTATTGGATGCACCAGATTGGTTAAAAACCCTAATTCGACAAGAATAAGCCTGGGGAGGACAAAAATGACCTAAATGTTAATCCAATGACACAAACACACCTATTGGATGCACAAGATTGGTTTAAAACCCTAATGGGACAAGAATAAGCCTAGGGAGGACGAAAATGACCTAAATGTTAATCCAATGACACAAACACTCCTATTGGATGGACAAGATTGGTTAAAAACCCTAATTGCATAAGAATAAGCCTAGGGAGGACGAAAATGACCTAAATGTTCATCCAATTACACAAACACACCTATAGGATGACCAAGATTGGTTAAAAACCCTAATTGGACAAGAATGAGCATGGGGAGGACGAAAATGACCTAATTGTTCATCCAATGACACAAACACACCTATTGGATGCACAAGATTGGTTAAAAACCATAATTGGACAAGAATAAGCCTAGAGAGGAAAAAAATGCCTAAATGATAATCCAATGACACAAACACACCTATTGGATGCACAACATTGGTTTAAAACCCTATTGGGACAATAATAAGCCTAGGGAGGACGAAAATGACCTACATGTTCATCGAATGACACAAACACTTCTATTGGATACACAAGATTGGTTAAAAATTTTAATAAGACAAGTATAAGCCTAGAGAGGACGAAAATGACCTAAATGTTAATCTAATGACACAAATGAGTTTATTGGATGCATAAGATTGCTTAAAAAACCTAATTGGACAAGAATAAGCCTAGAGAGGACGAAAATGACTTAAATGTTAATCCAATGACACAAATGAGTTTATTGGATGCACAAGATTGGTTAAAAACCCTAATAGGACAAGAAAAAGCCTAGAGAGGACGAAAATGACCTAAATGTTAATCCAATGACACAAACACACCTATTGGATGCACAAGATTGGTTTAAAACCCTAATGGGACAAGAATAAAACTAGGGAGGACGAAAATGACCTAAATGTTCATACAATGACACAAACACACCTATTGGATGCACAAGATTGGTTAAAAACCCTAATTGCATAAGAATAAGCCTAGGGAGGACGAAAATGACCTAATTGTTCATCCAATGACACAAACACCCCTATTGGATGCACAAGATTGGTTAAAAACCATAATTGGACAAGAATAAGCCTAAGGAGGACGAAAATGACCTAAATGTTCATCCAATTTAACAAACACACCCATTGGAGGCACAAGATTGTTTAAAAACCCAAATTGGACAAGAATAAGCCTAGAGCAGAAGAAAACGACCTAAATGTTAATCTAATGACACAAATGAATTTATTGGATGCACCAGATTGGTTAAAAACCCTAATTCGACAAGAATAAGCCTGGGGAGGACGAAAATGACCTACATGTTAATCCAATGACACAAACACACCTATAGGATGCACAAAATTGGATTAAAACCATGTTGCGACAAGAATAAGCCTAGGGAGAACGAAAATGACCTAAATGTTCATCCAATGACACAAACACACCTATAGGATGACCAAGATTGGTTAAAAACCCTTATTGGACAAGAATGAGCCTAGGGAGGACGAAAATGACCTAATTATTCATCCAATGACACAAACACACCTATTGGATGCACAAGATTGGTTAAAAACCATAATTGGACAAGAATAAGCCTAGAGAGGAAAAAAATGACCTAAATGTTAATCCAATGACACAAACGCACCTATTGGATGCACAACATTGGTTTAAAACCCTAATAGGACAAGAATAAGCCTACGGAGGACGAAAATGACCTACATGTTCATCGAATGACACAAACACTTCTATTGGATACACAAGATTGGTTAAAAATTTTAATAGGACAAGAATAAGCCTAGAGAGGACGAAAATGACCTAAATGTTAATCTAATGAGACAAATGAGTTTATTGGATGCACAAGATTGCTTAAAAAACCTAATTGGACAAGAATAAGCCTAGAGAGGACGAAAATTACCTAAATGTTAATCCAATGACACAAATGAGTTTATTGGATGCACAAGATTGGTTAAAAACCCTAATAGGACAAGAAAAAGCCTAGAGAGGACGAAAATGACCTAATTGTTAATCCAATGACACAAACACACCTATTGGATGCACAAGATTGGTTTAAAACCCTAATGGGACAAGAATATAACTAGGGAGGACGAAAATGACCTAAATGTTCATACAATGACACAAACACACCTATTGGATGCACAAGATTGGTTAAAAACCCTAATTGGACAAGAATATGCCTAAGGAGGACGAAAATGACCTAAATGTTCATCCAATGACACAAACACACCCATTGGGGGCACAAGATTGGTTAAAAACCCAAATTGGACAAGAATAAGCCTAGAGAGGAAGAGAATGACCTAAATGTTAATCCAATGACACAAATGAATTTATTGGATGCACCAGATTGGTTCAAAACCCTAATTGGACAAGAATTAGCCAAGGGAGGACGAAAATGACCTAAATGTTAATCCAATGACACAAACACTCCTAATGGATGCACAAGATTGGTTTAAAACCCTAATGGGACAAGAATAAACCTAGGGAGGACGAAAAGTACCTAAATGTTCATCCAATGACACAAACACACCTATTGGAAGCACAAGATTGGTTCAAAACCCAAATTGGACAAGAATAAGCCTAGAGAGGAAGAAAATGACCTAAATGTTAATCCAATGACACAAATGAATTTATTGGATGCACCAGATTGGTTAAAAACCCTAATTAGACAAGAATAAGCCTAGGGAGGACGAAAATGACCTAAATGTTAATCCAATGACACAAACACACCTATTGGATGCACAAGATTGGTTTAAAACCCTAATGGGACAAGAATAAGCCTAGGGAGGACAAAAATGACCTAAATGTTCATACAATGACACAAACACACCTATTGGATGCACAAGATTGGTTAAAAACCCTAATTGCATAAGAATAAGCCTAGGGAGGACGAAAATGACCTAATTGTTCATCCAATGACACAAACACCCCTATTGGATGCACAAGATTGGTTAAAAACCCTAATTGGACAAGAATAAGCCTTAGGAGGACGAAAATGACCTAAATGTTCATCCAATTAAACAAACACACCCATCGGGGGCACTAGATTGTTTAAAAACCCAAATTGGACAAGAATAAGCCTAGAGAGGAAGAAAACGACCTAAATGTTAATCCAATTACACAAATGAATTTATTGGATGCACCAGATTGGTTAAAAACCCTAATTCGACAAGAATAAGCCTGGGGAGGACGAAAATGACCTAAATGTTAATCCAATGACACAAACACACCTATTGGATGCACAAGATTGGTTAAAAACCCTAATGGGACAAGAATAAGCCTAGGGAGGACGAAAATGACCTAAATGTTAATCCAATGACACAAACACTCCTATTGGATGGACAAGATTGGTTAAAAACCCTAATTGCATAAGAATAAGCCTAGGGAGGACGAAAATGACCTAATTGTTCATCCAATGACACAAACATCCCTATTGGATGCACAAGATTGGTTAAAAACCCTAATTGGACAAGAATAAGCCTAAGGAGGACCAAAATGACCTAAATGTTCATCCAATTAAACAAACACACCCATTGGGGG
Organism: Cicer bijugum; assembly: GCA_037974875.1. NCBI lineage: Eukaryota > Viridiplantae > Streptophyta > Magnoliopsida > Fabales > Fabaceae > Cicer > Cicer bijugum. The sequence continues at coordinate 226,418 of JBBPBT010001074.1, forward strand.
CACAAGATTGTTTAAAAACCCAAATTGGACAAGAATAAGCCTAGAGAGGAAGAAAACGACCTAAATGTTAATCCAATGACACAAATGAATTTATTGGATGCACCAGATTGGTTAAAAACCCTAATTCGACATGAATAAGCCTAGGGAGGACGAAAATGACCTAAATGTTAATCCAATGACACAAACACACCTATAGGAGGCACAAAATTGGTTTAAAACCCTATTGGGACAAGAATAAGCCTAGGGAGGACGAAAATGACCTAAATGTTCATCCAATTACACAAACACACCTATAGGATGACCAAGATTGGTTAAAAACCCTAATTGGACAAGAATGAGCCTGGGGAGGACGAAAATGACCTAATTATTCATCCAATGACACAAACACACCTATTGGATGCACAACATTGGTTAAAAACCATAATTGGACAAGAATAAGCCTAGAGAGGAAAAAAATGCCTAAATGTTAATCCAATGACACAAACACACCTATTGGATGCACAACATTGGTTTAAAACCCTAATAGGACAATAATAAGCCTAGGGAGGACGAAAATGACCTACATGTTCATCGAATGACACAAACACTTCAATTGGATACACAAGATTGGTTAAAAATTTTAATAGGACAAGTATAAGCCTAAAGAGGACGAAAATGACCTAAATGTTAATCTAATGACACAAATGAGTTTATTGGATGCACAAGATTGCTTAAAAAACCTAATTGGACAAGAATAAGCCTAGAGAGGACGAGAATGACCTAAATGTTAATCCAATGACACAAATGAGTTTATTGGATGCACCAGATTGGTTAAAAACCCTAATAGGACAAGAAAAAGCCTAGAGAGGACGAAAATGACCTAAATGTTAATCCAATGACACAAACACACCTATTGGATGCACAAGATTGGTTTAAAACCCTAATGGGACAAGAATAAAACTAGGGAGGACGAAAATGACCTAAATGTTCATACAATGACACAAACACACCTATTGGATGCACAAGATTGGTTAAAAACCCTAATTGCATAAGAATAAGCCTAGGGAGGACGAAAATGACCTAATTGTTCATCCAATGACACAAACACACCTATTGGATGCACAAGATTGGTTAAAAACCCTAATTGGACAAGAATAAGCCTAAGGAGGACGAAAATGACCTAAATGTTCATCGAATTAAACAAACACACCCATCGGGGGCACAAGATTGTTTAAAAACCCAAATTGGACAAGAATAAGCCTAGAGAGGAAGAAAACGACCTAAATGTTAATCCAATAACACAAATGAATTTATTGGATGCACCAGATTGGTTAAAAACCCTAATTCGACAAGAATAAGCCTGGGGAGGACGAAAATGACCTAAATGTTAATCCAATGACACAAACACACCTATTGGATGCACAAGATTGGTTTAAAACCCTAATGGGACAAGAATAAGCCTAGGGAGGACGAAAATGACCTAAATGTTAATCCAATGACACAAACACTCCTATTGGATGGACAAGATTGGTTAAAAAACCTAATTGCATAAGAATAAGCCTAGGGAGGACGAAAATGACCTAAATGTTCATCCAATTACACAAACACACCTATAGGATGACCAAGATTGGTTAAAAACCCTAATTGGACAAGAATGAGCATGGGGAGGACGAAAATGACCTAATTATTCATCCAATGACACAAACACACCTATTAGATGCACAAGATTGGTTAAAAACCAATCTTGGACAAGAATAAGCCTAGAGAGGAAAAAAATGCCTAAATGATAATCCAATGACACAAACACACCTATTGGATGCACAACATTGGTTTAAAACCCTATTGGGACAATAATAAGCCTAGGGAGGACGAAAATGACCTACATGTTCATCGAATGACACAAACACTTCTATTCGATACACAAGATTGGTTAAAAATTTTAATAGGACAAGAATAAGCCTAGAGAGGAGGAAAATGACCTAAATGTTAATCTAATGACACAAATGAGTTTATTGGATGCACAAGATTGCTTAAAAAACCTAATTGGACAAGAATAAGCCTAGAGAGGACGAAAATGACCTAAATGTTAATCCAATGACACAAATGAGTTTATTGGATGCACAAGATTGGTTAAAAACCCTAATAGGACAAGAAAAATCCTAGAGAGGACGAAAATGACCTAAATGTTAATCCAATGACACAAACACTCCTAATGGATGCACAAGATTCGTTTAAAACCCTAATGGGACAAGAATAAACCTACGGAGGACGAAAATGACCTAAATGTTTATCCAATGACACAAACACACCTATTGGAAGCACAAGAATGGTTCAAAACCCAAATTGGACAAGAATAAGCCTAGAGTGGAAGAAAATGACCTAAATGTTAATCCAATGACACAAATGAATTTATTGGATGCACCAGATTGGTTAAAAACCCTAATTCGACAAGAATAAGCCTGGGGAGGACGAAAATGACCTAAATGTTAATCCAATGACACAAACACACCTATTGGATGCACAAGATTGGTTTAAAACCCTAATTGCATAAGAATAAGCCTAGGGAGGACGAAAATGACCTAATTGTTCATCCAATGACACAAACACCCCTATTGGATGCACAAGATTGGTTAAAAACCCTAATTGGACAAGAATAAGCCTAAGGTGTACGAAAATGACGTAAATGTTCATCCAATTAAACAAACACACCCATTGGGGGCACAAGATTGTTTAAAAACCCAAATTGGACAAGAATAAGCCTAGAGTGGAAGAAAACGACCTAAATGTTAATCCAATGACACAAATGAATTTATTGGATGCACCAGATTGGTTAAAAACCCTAATTCGACAAGAATAAGCCTGGGGAGGACGAAAATGACCTAAATGTTAATCCAATGACACAAACACACCTATAGGATGCACAAAATTGGTTTAAAACCCTATTGGGACAAGAGTAAGCCTAGGGAGGACGAAAATGACCTAAATGTTCATCCAATGACACAAACACACCTATAGGATGACCAATATTGGTTAAAAACCCTTATTGGACAAGAATGAGCCTGGGGAGGACGAAAATGACCTAATTATTCATCCTAGGACACAAACACACCTATTGGATGCACAAGATTGGTTAAAAACCATAATTGGACAAGAATAAGCCTAGAGAGGAAAAAAATGACCTAAATGTTAATCCAATGACACAAACACACCTATTGGATGCACAACATTGGTTTAAAACCCTAATAGGACAAGAATAAGCCTAGGGAGGACGAAAATGACCTACATGTTCATCGAATGACACAAACACTTCTATTCGATACACAAGATTGGTTAAAAATTTTAATAGGACAAGAATAAGCCTAGAGAGGAGGAAAATGACCTAAATGTTAATCTAATGACACAAATGAGTTTATTGGATGCATAAGATTGCTTAAAAAACCTAATTGGACAAGAATAAGCCTAGAGAGGACGAAAATGACCTAAATGTTAATCCAATGACACAAATGAGTTTATTGGATGCACAAGATTGGTTAAAAACCCTAATAGGACAAGAAAAATCCTAGAGAGGACGAAAATGACCTAAATGTTAATCCAATGACACAAACACACCTATTAGATGCACAAGATTGGTTTAAAACCCTAATGGGACAAGAATAAAACTAGGGAGGACGAAAATGACCTAAATCTTCATACAATGACACAAACACACCTATTGGATGCACAAGATTGGTTAAAAACCCTAATTGGACAAGAATATGCCTAAGGAGGACGAAAATGACCTAAATGTTCATCCAATGACACAAACACACCCATTGGGGGCACAAGATTGGTTAAAAAACAAAATTGGACAAGAATAAGCCTAGAGAGGAAGAGAATGACCTAAATGTTAATCCAATGACACAAATGAATTTATTGGATGCACCAGATTGGTTAAAAACCCTAATTCGACAAGAATAAGCATGGGGAGGACGAAAATGACCTAAATGTTAATCCAATGACACAAACACTCCTAATGGATGCACAAGATTGGTTTAAAACCCTAATGGGACAAGAATAAACCTAGGGAGGACGAAAATGACCTAAATGTTTATCCAATGACACAAACACACCTATTGGAAGCACAAGATTGGTTCAAAACCCAAATTGGACAAGAATAAGCCTAGAGTGGAAGAAAATGACCTAAATGTTAATCCAATGACACAAATGAATTTATTGGATGCACCAGATTGGTTAAAAACCCTAATTCGACAAGAATAAGCCTTGGGAGGACGAAAATGACCTAAATGTTAATCCAATGACACAAACACACCTATTGGATGCACAAGATTGGTTTAAAACCCTAATTGCATAAGAATAAGCCTAGGGAGGACGAAAATGACCTAATTGTTCATCCAATGACACAAACACCCCTATTGGATGCACAAGATTGGTTAAAAACCCTAATTGGACAAGAATAAGCCTAAGGAGTACGAAAATGACTTAAATGTTCATCCAACTAAACAAACACACCCATTGGGGGCACAAGATTGTTTAAAAACCCAAATTGGACAAGAATAAGCCTAGAGAGGAAGAAAACGACCTAAATGTTAATCCAATGACACAAATGAATTTATTGGATGCACCAGATTGGTTAAAAACCCTAATTCGACAAGAATAAGCCTTGGGAGGACGAAAATGACCTAAATGTTAATCCAATGACACAAACACACCTATTGGATGCACAAGATTGGTTTAAAACCCTAATTGCATAAGAATAAGCCTAGGGAGGACGAAAATGACCTAATTGTTCATCCAATGACACAAACACCCCTATTGGATGCACAAGATTGGTTAAAAACCCTAATTGGACAAGAATAAGCCTAAGGAGGACGAAAATGACCTAAATGTTCATCGAATTAAACAAACACACCCATCGGGGGCACAAGATTGTTTAAAAACCCAAATTGGACAAGAATAAGCCTAGAGAGGAAGAAAACGACCTAAATGTTAATCCAATAACACAAATGAATTTATTGGATGCACCAGATTGGTTAAAAACCCTAATTCGACAAGAATAAGCCTGGGGAGGACGAAAATGACCTAAATGTTAATCCAATGACACAAACACACCTATTGGATGCACAAGATTGGTTTAAAACCCTAATGGGACAAGAATAAGCCTAGGGAGGACGAAAATGACCTAAATGTTCATCCAATGACACAAACACACCTATTGGATGCACAAGATTGGTTAAAAACCCTAATTGGACAAGAATATGCCTAAGGAGGACGAAAATGACCTAAATGTTCATCCAATGACACAAACACACCCATTGGGGGCACAAGACTGGTTAAAAACCCAAATTGGACAAGAATAAGCCTAGAGAGGAAGAGAATGACCTAAATGTTAATCCAATGACACAAATGAATTTATTGGATGCACCAGATTGGTTAAAAACCCTAATTCGACAAGAATAAGCATGGGGAGGACGAAAATGACCTAAATGTTAATCCAATGACACAAACACTCCTAATGGATGCACAAGATTGGTTTAAAACCATAATGGGACAAGAATAAACCTAGGGAGGACGAAAATGACCTAAATGTTCATCCAATGACACAAACACACCTATTGGATGCACAAGATTGGTTCAAAACCCAAATTGGACAAGAATAAGCCTAGAGAGGAAGAAAATGACCTAAATGTTAATCCAATGACACAAATGAATTTATTGGATGCACCAGATTGGTTAAAACCCCTAATTCGACAAGAATAAGCCTGGGGAGGACGTAAATGACCTAAATGTTAATCCAATGACACAAACACACCTATTGGATGCACAAGATTGGTTTAAAACCCTAATGGGACAAGAATAAGCCTAGGGAGGACAAAAATGACCTAAATGTTAATCCAATGAGACAAACACTCCTATTGGATGCACAAGATTGGTTAAAAACCCTAATTGCATAAGAATAAGCCTAGGGAGGACGAAAATGACCTAATTGTTCATCCAATGACACAAACACCCCTATTGGATGCACAAGATTGGTTAAAAACCCTAATTGGACAAGAATAAGCCTAAGGAGGACGAAAATGACCTAAATGTTCATCCAATTTAACAAACACACCCATTGGAGGCACAAGATTGTTTAAAAACCCAAATTGGACAAGAATAAGCCTAGAGCAGAAGAAAACGACCTAAATGTTAATCTAATGACACAAATGAATTTATTGGATGCACCAGATTGGTTAAAAACCCTAATTCGACAAGAATAAGCCTGGGGAGGACGAAAATGACCTACATGTTAATCCAATGACACAAACACACCTATAGGATGCACAAAATTGGTTTAAAACCATATTGCGACAAGAATAAGCCTATGGAGAACGAAAATGACCTAAATGTTCATCCAATGACACAAACACACCTATAGGATGACCAAGATTGGTTAAAAACCCTTATTGGACAAGAATGAGCCTAGGGAGGACGAAAATGACCTAATTATTCATCCAATGACACAAACACACCTATTGGATGCACAAGATTGGTTAAAAACCATAATTGGACAAGAATAAGCCTAGAGAGGAAAAAAATGACCTAATTGTTAATCCAATGACACAAACACACCTATTGGATGCACAACATTGGTTTAAAACCCTAATAGGACAAGAATAAGCCTACGGAGGACGAAAATGACCTACATGCTCATCGAATGACACAAACACTTCTATTGGATACACAAGATTGGTTAAAAATTTTAATAGGACAAGAATAAGCCTAGAGAGGACGAAAATGACCTAAATGTTAATCTAATGAGACAAATGAGTTTATTGGATGCACAAGATTGCTTAAAAAACCTAATTGGACAAGAATAAGCCTAGAGAGGACGAAAATTACCTAAATGTTAATCCAATGACACAAATGAGTTTATTGGATGCACAAGATTGGTTAAAAACCCTAATAGGACAAGAAAAAGCCTAGAGAGGACGAAAATGACCTAAATGTTAATCCAATGACACAAATGAGTTTATTGGATGCACAAGATTGGTTAAAAACCCTAATAGGACAAGAAAAAGCCTAGAGAGGACGAAAATGACCTAATTGTTAATCCAATGACACAAACACACCTATTGGATGCACAAGATTGGTTTAAAACCCTAATGGGACAAGAATATAACTAGGGAGGACGAAAATGACCTAAATGTTCATACAATGACACAAACACACCTATTGGATGCACAAGATTGGTTAAAAACCCTAATTGGACAAGAATATGCCTAAGGAGGACGAAAATGACCTAAATGTTCATCCAATGACACAAACACACCCATTGGGGGCACAAGATTGGTTAAAAACCCAAATTGGACAAGAATAAGCCTAGAGAGGAAGAGAATGACCTAAATGTTAATCCAATGACACAAATGAATTTATGGGATGCACCAGATTGGTTAAAAACCCTAATTCGACATGAATAAGCATGGGGAGGATGAAAATGACCTAAATGTTAATCCAATGACACAAACACTCCTAATGGATGCACAAGATTGGTTTAAAACCCTAATGGGACAAGAATAAACCTAGGGAGGACGAAAAGTACCTAAATGTTCATCCAATGACACAAACACACCTATTGGAAGCACAAGATTGGTTCAAAACCCAAATTGGACAAGAATAAGCCTAGAGAGGAAGAAAATGACCTAAATGTTAATCCAATGACACAAATGAATTTATTGGATGCACCAGATTGGTTAAAAACCCTAATTAGACAAGAATAAGCCTAGGGAGGACGAAAATGACCTAAATGTTAATCCAATGACACAAACACACCTATTGGATGCACAAGATTGGTTTAAAACCCTAATGGGACAAGAATAAAACTAGGGAGGACGAAAATGACCTAAATGTTCATACAATGACACAAACACACCTATTGGATGCACAAGATTGGTTAAAAACCCTAATTGCATAAGAATAAGCCTAGGGAGGACGAAAATGACCTAATTGTTCATCCAATGACACAAACACCCCTATTGGATGCACAAGATTGGTTAAAAACCCTAATTGGACAAGAATAAGCCTTAGGAGGACGAAAATGACCTAAATGTTCATCCAATTAAACAAACACACCCATCGGGGGCACTAGATTGTTTAAAAACCCAAATTGGACAAGAATAAGCCTAGAGAGGAAGAAAACGACCTAAATGTTAATCCAATTACACAAATGAATTTATTGGATGCACCAGATTGGTTAAAAACCCTAATTCGACAAGAAAAAGCCTGGGGAGGACGAAAATGACCTAAATGTTAATCCAATGACACAAACACACCTATTGGATGCACAAGATTGGTTTAAAACCCTAATGGGACAAGAATAAGCCTAGGGAGGACGAAAATGACCTAAATGTTAATCCAATGACACAAACACTCCTATTGGATGGACAAGATTGGTTAAAAACCCTAATTGCATAAGAATAAGCCTAGGGAGGACGAAAATGACCTAATTGTTCATCCAATGACACAAACATCCCTATTGGATGCACAAGATTTGTTAAAAACCCTAATTGGACAAGAATAAGCCTAAGGAGGACGAAAATGACATAAATGTTCATCCAATTAAACAAACACACCCATTGGGGGCACAAGAATGTTTAAAAACCCAAATTGGACAACAATAAGCCTAGAGAGGAAGAAAACGACCTAAATGTTAATCCAATGACACAAATGAATTTATTGGATGAACCAGATTGGTTAAAAACCCTAATTCGACATGAATAAGCCTGGGGAGGACGAAAATGACCTAAATGTTAATCCAATGACACAAACACACCTATAGGATGCACAAAATTGGTTTAAAACCCTATTCGGACAAGAATAAGCCTAGGGAGGACGAAAATGACCTAAATGTTCATCCAATTACACAAACACACCTATAGGATGACCAAGATTGGTTAAAAACCCTAATTGGACAAGAATGAGCCTGGGGAGGACGAAAATGACCTAATTATTCATCCAATGACACAAACACACCTATTGGATGCACAAGATTGGTTAAAAACCATAATTGGACAAGAATAAGCCTAGAGAGGAAAAAAATGCCTAAATGTTAATCCAATGACACAAACACACCTATTGGACGCACAACATTGGTTTAAAACCCTATTGGGACAATAATAAGCCTAGGGAGGACGAAAATGACCTACATGTTCATCGAATGACACAAACACTTCTATTGGATACACAAGATTGGTTAAAAATTTTAATAGGACAAGTATAAGCCTAGAGAGGACGAAAATGACCTAAATGTTAATCTAATGACACAAATGAGTTTATTGGATGCACAAGATTGCTTAAAAAACCTAATTGGACAAGAATAAGCCTAGAGAGGACGAAAATGACCTAAATGTTAATCCAATGACACAAATGAGTTTATTGGATGCACAAGATTGGTTAAAAACCCTAATAGGACAAGAAAAATCCTAGAGAGGACGAAAATGACCTAAATGTTAATCCAATGACACAAACACACCTATTAGATGCACAAGATTGGTTTAAAACCCTAATGGGACAAGAATAAAACTAGGGAGGACGAAAATGACCTAAATCTTCATACAATGACACAAACACACCTATTGGATGCACAAGATTGGTTAAAAACCCTAATTGGACAAGAATATGCCTAAGGAGGACGAAAATGACCTAAATGTTCATCCAATGACACAAACACACCCATTGGGGGCACAAGATTGGTTAAAAAACAAAATTGGACAAGAATAAGCCTAGAGAGGAAGAGAATGACCTAAATGTTAATCCAATGACACAAATGAATTTATTGGATGCACCAGATTGGTTAAAAACCCTAATTCGACAAGAATAAGCATGGGGAGGACGAAAATGACCTAAATGTTAATCCAATGACACAAACACTCCTAATGGATGCACAAGATTGGTTTAAAACCCTAATGGGACAAGAATAAACCTAGGGAGGACGAAAATGACCTAAATGTTTATCCAATGACACAAACACACCTATTGGAAGCACAAGATTGGTTCAAAACCCAAATTGGACAAGAATAAGCCTAGAGTGGAAGAAAATGACCTAAATGTTAATCCAATGACACAAATGAATTTATTGGATGCACCAGATTGGTTAAAAACCCTAATTCGACAAGAATAAGCCTTGGGAGGACGAAAATGACCTAAATGTTAATCCAATGACACAAACACACCTATTGGATGCACAAGATTGGTTTAAAACCCTAATTGCATAAGAATAAGCCTAGGGAGGACGAAAATGACCTAATTGTTCATCCAATGACACAAACACCCCTATTGGATGCACAAGATTGGTTAAAAACCCTAATTGGACAAGAATAAGCCTAAGGAGTACGAAAATGACTTAAATGTTCATCCAACTAAACAAACACACCCATTGGGGGCACAAGATTGTTTAAAAACCCAAATTGGACAAGAATAAGCCTAGAGAGGAAGAAAACGACCTAAATGTTAATCCAATGACACAAATGAATTTATTGGATGCACCAGATTGGTTAAAAACCCTAATTCGACAAGAATAAGCCTTGGGAGGACGAAAATGACCTAAATGTTAATCCAATGACACAAACACACCTATTGGATGCACAAGATTGGTTTAAAACCCTAATTGCATAAGAATAAGCCTAGGGAGGACGAAAATGACCTAATTGTTCATCCAATGACACAAACACCCCTATTGGATGCACAAGATTGGTTAAAAACCCTAATTGGACAAGAATAAGCCTAAGGAGGACGAAAATGACCTAAATGTTCATCGAATTAAACAAACACACCCATCGGGGGCACAAGATTGTTTAAAAACCCAAATTGGACAAGAATAAGCCTAGAGAGGAAGAAAACGACCTAAATGTTAATCCAATAACACAAATGAATTTATTGGATGCACCAGATTGGTTAAAAACCCTAATTCGACAAGAATAAGCCTGGGGAGGACGAAAATGACCTAAATGTTAATCCAATGACACAAACACACCTATTGGATGCACAAGATTGGTTTAAAACCCTAATGGGACAAGAATAAGCCTAGGGAGGACGAAAATGACCTAAATGTTCATCCAATGACACAAACACACCTATTGGATGCACAAGATTGGTTAAAAACCCTAATTGGACAAGAATAAGCCTTGGGAGGACGAAAATGACCTAAATGTTCATCCAATGACACAAACACACCTATTGGATTCACAAGATTGGTTAAAAACCCTAATTGGACAAGAATAAGCCTAGAGAGGACGAAAATGACCTAAATGTTAATCCAATGACACAAACACACCTATTGGATGCACAAGATTGGTTTAAAACCCTAATGGGACAAGAATAAAACTAGGGAGGACGAAAATGACCTAAATGTTCATACAATGACACAAACACACCTATTGGATGCACAAGATTGGTTAAAAACCCTAATTGCATAAGAATAAGCCTAGGGAGGACGAAAATGACCTAATTGTTCATCCAATGACACAAACACCCCTATTGGATGCACAAGATTGGTTAAAAACCCTAATTGGACAAGAATAAGCCTAAGGAGGACGAAAATGACCTAAATGTTCATCCAATTAAACAAACACAGCCAGTGGGGGCACAAGATTGGTTAAAAACCCAAATTGGACAAGAATAAGCCTAGAGACGAAGAAAATGACCTAAATGTTAATCCAATGACACAAATGAATTTTTTGGATGCACCAGATTGGTTAAAAACCATAATTCGACAAGAATAAGCATGGGGGGGACGAAAATGACCTAAATGTTCATCAAATGACACAAACACACCTATTGGATGACCAAGATTGGTTAAAAACCCTAATTGGACAAGAATGAGCCTGTGGAGGACGAAAATGACCTAATTATTCATCCAATGACACAAACACACCTATTCGATGCACAAGATTGGTTAAAAACCATAATTGGACAAGAATAAGCCTTGAGAGGAAAAAAATGACTTAAATGTTAATCCAATGACACAAACACACCTATTGGATGGACAACTTTGGTTTAAAACCCTAATTGGACAAGAGTAAAACTAGGGAGGACGAAAATGTCCTACATGTTCATCCAATGACCCAAACACTTCTATTGGATACACAAGATTGGTTAAAAATTTTAATAGGACAAGAATAAGCCTAGAGAGGACGAAAATGACCTAAATGTTAATCCAATGACACAAATCAGTTTATTGGATGCACAAGATTGCTTAAAAAACCTAATTGGACAAGAATAAGCCTAGAGAGGACGAAAATGACCTAAATGTTAATCCAATGACACAAATGAGATTATTGGATGCAGAAGATTGGTTAAAAACCCTAATAGGACAAGAAAACGCCTAGGGAGGACGAAAATGACCTAAATGTTAATCCAATGACACAAACACACCTATTGGATGCACAAGATTGGTTTAAAACCCTAATGGGACAAGAATAAGCCTAAGGAGGACGAAGGTGACCTAAATGTTCATCCAATGACACAAACACACCTATTGGATTCACAAGATTGGTTAAAAACCCTAATTGGACAAGAATAAGCCTAGAGAGGATGAAAATGACCTAAATGTTAATCCAATGACAGAAACACACCTATTGGATGCACAAGATTGGTTTAAAACCCTAATGGGACAAGAATAAAACTAGGGAGGACGAAAATGACCTAAATGTTCATACAATGACACAAACACACCTATTGGATGCACAAGATTGGTTAAAAACCCTAATTGGACAAGAATATGCCTAAGGAGGACGAAAATGACCTAAATGTTCATCCAATGACACAAACACACCCATTGGGGGCACAAGATTGGTTAAAAACCCAAATTGGACAAGAATAAGCCTAGAGAGGAAGAAAACGACCTAAATGTTAATCCAATGACACAAATGAATTTATTGGATGCACCAGATTGGTTAAAAACCCTAATTCGACATGAATAAGCCTAGGGAGGACGAAAATGACCTAAATGTTAATCCAATGACACAAACACACCTTTAGGATGCACAAAATTGGTTTAAAACCCTATTGGGACAAGAATAAGCCTAGGGAGGACGAAAATGACCTAAATGTTCATCCAATTACACAAACACACCTATAGGATGACCAAGATTGGTTAAAAACCCTAATTGGACAAGAATGAGCCTCGGGAGGACGAAAATGACCTAATTATTCATCCAATGACACAAACACACCTATTGGATGCACAAGATTGGTTAAAAACCATAATTGGACAAGAATAAGCCTAGAGAGGAAAAAAATGCCTAAATGTTAATCCAATGACACAAACACACCTATTGGATGCACAACATTGGTTTAAAACCCTAATAGGACAATAATAAGCCTAGGGAGGACGAAAATGACCTACATGTTCATCGAATGACACAAACACTTCTATTGGATACACAAGATTGGTTAAAAATTTTAATAGGACAAGTATAAGCCTAGAGAGGACGAAAATGACCTAAATGTTAATCTAATGACACAAATAAGTTTATTGGATGCACAAGATTGCTTAAATAACCTAATTGGACAAGAATAAGCCTAGAGAGGACGAAAATGACCTAAATGTTAATCCAATGACACAAATGAGTTTATTGGATGCACCAGATTGGTTAAAAACCCTAATAGGACAAGAAAAAGCCTAGAGAGGACGAAAATGACCTAAATGTTAATCCAATGACACAAACACACCTATTGGATGCACAAGATTGGTTTAAAACCCTAATGGGACAAGAATAAAACTAGGGAGGACGAAAATGACCTAAATGTTCATACAATGACACAAACACACCTATTGGATGCACAAGATTGGTTAAAAACCCTAATTGCATAAGAATAAGCATAGGGAGGACGAAAATGACCTAATTGTTCATCCAATGACACAAACACCCCTATTGGATGCACAAGATTGGTTAAAAACCCTAATTGGACAAGAATAAGCCTAAGGAGGACGAAAATGACCTAAATGTTCATCCCATTAAACAAACACACCCATCGGGGGCACAAGATTGTTTAAAAACCCAAATTGGACAAGAATAAGCCTAGAGAGGAAGAAAACAACCTAAATGTTAATCCAATAACACAAATGAATTTATTGGATGCACCAGATTGGTTAAAAACCCTAATTCGACATGAATAAGCCTGGGGAGGACGAAAATGACATAAATGTTAATCCAATGACACAAACACACCTATTGGATGCACAAGATTGGTTTAAAACCCTAATGGGACAAGAATAAGCCTAGGGAGGACGAAAATGACCTAAATGTTAATCCAATGACACAAACACTCCTATTGGATGGACAAGATTGGTTAAAAACCCTAATTGCATAAGAATAAGCCTAGGGAGGACGAAAATGACCTAATTGTTCATCCAATGACACAAACATCCCTATTGGATGCACAAGATTGGTTAAAAACCCTAATTGGACAAGAATAAGCCTAAGGAGGACCAAAATGACCTAAATGTTCATCCAATTAAACAAACACACCCATTGGGGGCACAAGATGGTTTAAAAACCCAAATTGGACAAGAATAAGCCTAGAGAGGAAGAAAACGACCTAAATGTTAATCCAATGACACAAATGAATTTATTGGATGCACCAGATTGGTTAAAAACCCTAATTCGACATGAATAAGCCTAGGGAGGACGAAAATGACCTAAATGTTAATCCAATGACACAAACACACCTATAGGACACACAAAATTGGTTTAAAACCCTATTGGTACAAGAATAAGCCTAGGGAGGACGAAAATGACCTAAATGTTCATCCAATTACACAAACACACCTATAGGATGACCAAGATTGGTTAAAAACCCTAATTGGACAAGAATGAGCCTGGGGAGGACGAAAATGACCAAATTATTCATCCAATGACACAAACACACCTATTGGATGCACAACATTGGTTAAAAACCATAATTGGACAAGAATAAGCCTAGAGAGGAAAAAAATGCCTAAATGTTAATCCAATGACACAAACACACCTATTGGATGCACAACATTGGTTTAAAACCCTAATAGGACAATAATAAGCCTAGGGAGGACGAAAATGACCTACATGTTCATCGAATGACACAAACACTTCAATTGGATACACAAGATTGGTTAAAAATTTTAATAGGACAAGTATAAGCCTAAAGAGGACGAAAATGACCTAAATGTTAATCTAATGACACAAATGAGTTTATTGGATGCACAAGATTGCTTAAAAAACCTAATTGGACAAGAATAAGCCTAGAGAGGACGAGAATGACCTAAATGTTAATCCAATGACACAAATGAGTTTATTGGATGCACCAGATTGGTTAAAAACCCTAATAGGACAAGAAAAAGCCTAGAGAGGACGAAAATGACCTAAATGTTAATCCAATGACACAAACACACCTATTGGATGCACAAGATTGGTTTAAAACCCTAATGGGACAAGAATAAAACTAGGGAGGACGAAAATGACCTAAATGTTCATACAATGACACAAACACACCTATTGGATGCACAAGATTGGTTAAAAACCCTAATTGCATAAGAATAAGCCTAGGGAGGACGAAAATGACCTAATTGTTCATCCAATGACACAAACATCCCTATTGGATGCACAAGATTGGTTAAAAACCCTAATTGGACAAGAATAAGCCTAAGGAGGACGAAAATGACCTAAATGTTCATCCAATTAAACAAACACACCCATTGGGGGCACAAGATTGTTTAAAAACCCAAATTGGACAAGAATAAGCCTATAGAGGAAGAAAACGACCTAAATGTTAATCCAATGACACAAATGAATTTATTGGATGCACCAGATTGGTTAAAAACCCTAATTCGACATGAATAAGCCTGGGGAGGACGAAAATGACCTAAATGTTAATCCAATGACACAAACACACCTATAGGATGCACAAAATTGGTTTAAAACCCTATTGGGACAAGAATAAGCCTAGGGAGGACGAAAATGACCTAAATGTTCATCCAATTACACAAACACACCTATAGGATGACCAAGATTGGTTAAAAATCCTAATTTGACAAGAATGAGCCTGGGGAGGACGAAAATGACCTAATTATTCATCCAATGACACAAACACACCTATTGGATGCACAAGATTGGTTAAAAACCATAATTGGACAAGAATAAGCCTAGAGAGGAAAAAAATGCCTAAATGTTAATCCAATGACACAAACACACCTATTGGATGCACAACATTGGTTTAAAACCCTAATAGGACAATTACAAGCCTAGGGAGGACGAAAATGACCTACATGTTCATCGAATGACACAAACACTTCTATTGGATACACAAGATTGGTTAAAAATTTTAATAGGACAAGTATAAGCCTAGAGAGGACGAAAATGACCTAAATGTTAATCTAATGACACAAATGAGTTTATTGGATGCACAAGATTGCTTAAAAAACCTAATTGGACAAGAATAAGCCTAGAGAGGACGAAAATGACCTAAATGTTAATCCAATGACACAAATGAGTTTATTGGATGCACCAGATTGGTTAAAAACCCTAATAGGACAAGAAAAAGCCTAGAGAGGACGAAAATGACCTAAATGTTAATCCAATGACACAAACACACCTATTGGATGCACAAGATTGGTTAAAAACCCTAATGGGACAAGAATAAAACTAGGGAGGACGAAAATGACCTAAATGTTCATACAATGACACAAACACACCTATTGGATGCACAAGATTGGTTAAAAACCCTAATTGGACAAGAATAAGCCTGGTGAGGACGAAAATGACCGATATGTTAATCCAATGACACAAATGAATTTATTGGATGCACAAGATTGGTTATAAACCCTAATAGGACAAGAATAAGCCTAGAGAGGACGAAAATGACCTAAATGTTAATCCAATGACACAAACACACCTATTGGATGCACAAGATTGGTTTAAAACCCTAATGGGACAAGAATAAGCCTAAGGAGGACGAAGGTGACCTAAATGTTCATCCAATGACACAAACACACCTATTGGATTCACAAGATTGGTTAAAAACCCTAATTGGACAAGAATAAGCCTAGAGAGGACGAAAATGACCTAAATGTTAATCCAATGACACAAACACACCTATTGGATGCACAAGATTGGTTTAAAACCCTAATGGGACAAGAATAAAACTAGGGAGGACGAAAATGACCTAAATGTTCATACAATGACACAAACACACCTATTGGATGCACAAGATTGGTTAAAAACCCTAATTGCATAAGAATAAGCCTAGGGAGGACGAAAATGACCTAATTGTTCATCCAATGACACAAACACCCCTATTGGATGCACAAGATTGGTTAAAAACCCTAATTGGACAAGAATAAGCCTTAGGAGGACGAAAATGACCTAAATGTTCATCCAATTAAACAAACACACCCATCGGGGGCACTAGATTGTTTAAAAACCCAAATTGGACAAGAATAAGCCTAGAGAGGAAGAAAACGACCTAAATGTTAATCCAATAACACAAATGAATTTATTGGATGCACCAGATTGGTTAAAAACCCTAATTCGACAAGAATAAGCCTGGGGAGGACAAAAATGACCTAAATGTTAATCCAATGACACAAACACACCTATTGGATGCACAAGATTGGTTTAAAACCCTAATGGGACAAGAATAAGCCTAGGGAGGACGAAAATGACCTAAATGTTAATCCAATGACACAAACACTCCTATTGGATGGACAAGATTGGTTAAAAACCCTAATTGCATAAGAATAAGCCTAGGGAGGACGAAAATGACCTAATTGTTCATCCAATGACACAAACATCCCTATTGGATGCACAAGATTGGTTAAAAACCCTAATTGGACAAGAATAAGCCTAAGGAGGACCAAAATGACCTAAATGTTCATCCAATTAAACAAACACACCCATTGGGGGCACAAGATTGTTTAAAAACCCAAATTGGACAAGAATAAGCCTAGAGAGGAAGAAAACGACCTAAATGTTAATCCAATGACACAAATGAATTTATTGGATGCACCAGATTGGTTAAAAACCCTAATTCGACATGAATAAGCCTAGGGAGGACGAAAATGACCTAAATGTTAATCCAATGACACAAACACACCTATAGGAGGCACAAAATTGGTTTAAAACCCTATTGGGACAAGAATAAGCCTAGGGAGGACGAAAATGACCTAAATGTTCATCCAATTACACAAACACACCTATAGGATGACCAAGATTGGTTAAAAACCCTAATTGGACAAGAATGAGCCTGGGGAGGACGAAAATGACCTAATTATTCATCCAATGACACAAACACACCTATTGGATGCACAACATTGGTTAAAAACCATAATTGGACAAGAATAAGCCTAGAGAGGAAAAAAATGCCTAAATGTTAATCCAATGACACAAACACACCTATTGGATGCACAACATTGGTTTAAAACCCTAATAGGACAATAATAAGCCTAGGGAGGACGAAAATGACCTACATGTTCATCGAATGACACAAACACTTCAATTGGATACACAAGATTGGTTAAAAATTTTAATAGGACAAGTATAAGCCTAAAGAGGACGAAAATGACCTAAATGTTAATCTAATGACACAAATGAGTTTATTGGATGCACAAGATTGCTTAAAAAACCTAATTGGACAAGAATAAGCCTAGAGAGGACGAGAATGACCTAAATGTTAATCCAATGACACAAATGAGTTTATTGGATGCACCAGATTGGTTAAAAACCCTAATAGGACAAGAAAAAGCCTAGAGAGGACGAAAATGACCTAAATGTTAATCCAATGACACAAACACACCTATTGGATGCACAAGATTGGTTTAAAACCCTAATGGGACAAGAATAAAACTAGGGAGGACGAAAATGACCTAAATGTTCATACAATGACACAAACACACCTATTGGATGCACAAGATTGGTTAAAAACCCTAATTGGACAAGAATATGCCTAAGGAGGACGAAAATGACCTAAATGTTCATCCAATGACACAAACACACCCATTGGGGGCACAAGATTGGTTAAAAACCCAAATTGGACAAGAATAAGCCTAGAGAGGAAGAAAACGACCTAAATGTTAATCCAATGACACAAATGAATTTATTGGATGCACCAGATTGGTTAAAAACCCTAATTCGACATGAATAAGCCTGGGGAGGACGAAAATGACCTAAATGTTAATCCAATGACACAAACACACCTATAGGATGCACAAAATTGGTTTAAAACCCTATTGGGACAAGAATAAGCCTAGGGAGGACGAAAATGACCTAAATGTTCATCCAATTACACAAACACACCTATAGGATGACCAAGATTGGTTAAAAATCCTAATTTGACAAGAATGAGCCTGGGGAGGACGAAAATGACCTAATTATTCATCCAATGACACAAACAAACCTATTGGATGCACAAGATTGGTTAAAAACCATAATTGGACAAGAATAAGCCTAGAGAGGAAAAAAATGCCTAAATGTTAATCCAATGACACAAACACACCTATTGGATGCAC
Organism: Cicer bijugum; assembly: GCA_037974875.1. Classification (NCBI taxonomy): domain Eukaryota; kingdom Viridiplantae; phylum Streptophyta; class Magnoliopsida; order Fabales; family Fabaceae; genus Cicer; species Cicer bijugum. The sequence continues at coordinate 245,913 of JBBPBT010001074.1, forward strand.
AACATTGGTTTAAAACCCTAATAGGACAATAATAAGCCTAGGGAGGACGAAAATGACCTACATGTTCATCGAATGACACAAACACTTCTATTGGATACACAAGATTGGTTAAAAATTTTAATAGGACAAGTATAAGCCTAGAGAGGACGAAAATGACCTAAATGTTAATCTAATGACACAAATGAGTTTATTGGATGCACAAGATTGCTTAAAAAACCTAATTGGACAAGAATAAGCCTAGAGAGGACGAAAATGACCTAAATGTTAATCCAATGACACAAATGAGTTTATTGGATGCACCAGATTGGTTAAAAACCCTAATAGGACAAGAAAAAGCCTAAAGAGGACGTAAATGACCTAAATGTTAATCCAATGACACAAACACACCTATTGGATGCACAAGATTGGTTTAAAACCCTAATGGGACAAGAATAAAACTAGGGAGGACGAAAATGACCTAAATGTTCATACAATGACACAAACACACCTATTGGATGCACCAGATTGGTTAAAAACCCTAATTGCATAAGAATAAGCATAGGGAGGACGAAAATGACCTAATTGTTCATCCAATGACACAAACACCCCTATTGGATGCACAAGATTGGTTAAAAACCCTAATTGGACAAGAATAAGCCTAAGGAGGACGAAAATGACCTAAATGTTCATCGAATTAAACAAACACACCCATCGGGGGCACAAGATTGTTTAAAAACCCAAATTGGACAAGAATAAGCCTAGGGAGGAAGAAAACGACCTAAATGTTAATCCAATAACACAAATGAATTTATTGGATGCACCAGATTGGTTAAAAACCCTAATCCGACAAGAATAAGCCTGGGGAGGACGAAAATGACCTAAATTTTAATCCAATGACACAAACACACCTATGGGATGCACAAGATTGGTTTAAAACCCCAATGGGACAAGAATAAGCCTAGGGAGGACGAAAATGACCTAAATGTTAATCCAATGACACAAACACTCCTATTGGATGGACAAGATTGGTTAAAAACCCTAATTGCATAAGAATAAGCCTAGGGAGGACGAAAATGACCTAATTGTTCATCCAATGACACAAACATCCCTATTGGATGCACAAGATTGGTTAAAAACCCTAATTGGACAAGAATAAGCCTAAGGAGGACGAAAATGACCTAAATGTTCATCCAATTAAACAAACACACCCATTGGGGGCACAAGATTGTTTAAAAACCCAAATTGGACAAGAATAAGCCTATAGAGGAAGAAAACGACCTAAATGTTAATCCAATGACACAAATGAATTTATTGGATGCACCAGATTGGTTAAAAACCCTAATTCGACATGAATAAGCCTGGGGAGGACGAAAATGACCTAAATGTTAATCCAATGACACAAACACACCTATAGGATGCACAAAATTGGTTTAAAACCCTATTGGGACAAGAATAAGCCTAGGGAGGACGAAAATGACCTAAATGTTCATCCAATTACACAAACACACCTATAGGATGACCAAGATTGGTTAAAAATCCTAATTTGACAAGAATGAGCCTGGGGAGGACGAAAATGACCTAATTATTCATCCAATGACACAAACACACCTATTGGATGCACAAGATTGGTTAAAAACCATAATTGGACAAGAATAAGCCTAGAGAGGAAAAAAATGCCTAAATGTTAATCCAATGACACAAACACACCTATTGGATGCACAACATTGGTTTAAAACCCTAATAGGACAATAATAAGCCTAGGGAGGACGAAAATGACCTACATGTTCATCGAATGACACAAACACTTCTATTGGATACACAAGATTGGTTAAAAATTTTAATAGGACAAGTATAAGCCTGGAGAGGACGAAAATGACCTAAATGTTAATCTAATGACACAAATGAGTTTATTGGATGCACAAGATTGCTTCAAAAACCTAATTGGACAAGAATAAGCCTAGAGAGGACGAAAATGACCTAAATGTTAATCCAATGACACAAATGAGTTTATTGGATGCACCAGATTGGTTAAAAACCCTAATAGGACAAGAAAAAGCCTAGAGAGGACGTAAATGACCTAAATGTTAATCCAATGACACAAACACACCTATTGGATGCACAAGATTGGTTTAAAACCCTAATGGGACAAGAATAAAACTAGGGAGGACGAAAATGACCTAAATGTTCATACAATGACACAAACACACCTATTGGATGCACAAGATTGGTTAAAAACCCTAATTGCATAAGAATAAGCCTAGGGAGGACGAAAATGACCTAATTGTTCATCCAATGACACAAACACCCCTATTGGATGCACAAGATTGGTTAAAAACCCTAATTGGACAAGAATAAGCCTAAGGAGGACGAAAATGACCTAAATGTTCATCCAATTAAACAAACACACCCATCGGGGGCACAAGATTGTTTAAAAACCCAAATTGGACAAGAATAAGCCTAGAGAGGAAGAAAACGACCTAAATGTTAATCCAATAACACAAATGAATTTATTGGATGCACCAGATTGGTTAAAAACCCTAATTCGACAAGAATAAGCCTGGGGAGGACGATAATGACCTAAATGTTAATCCAATGACACAAACACACCTATTGGATGCACAAGATTGGTTTAAAACCCTAATGGGACAAGAATAAGCCTAGGGAGGACGAAAATGACCTAAATGTTAATCCAATGACACAAACACTCCTATTGGATGGACAAGATTGGTTAAAAACCCTAATTGCATAAGAATAAGCCAAGGGAGGACGAAAATGACCTAATTGTTCATCCAATGACACAAACATCCCTATTAGATGCACAAGATTGGTTAAAAACCCTAATTGGACAAGAATAAGCCTAAGGAGGACCAAAATGACCTAAATGTTCATCCAATTAAACAAACACACCCATTGGGGGCACAAGATTGTTTAAAAACCCAAATTGGACAAGAATAAGCCTAGAGAGGAAGAAAACGACCTAAATGTTAATCCAATGACACAAATGAATTTATTGGATGAACCAGATTGGTTAAAAACCCTAATTCGACATGAATAAGCCTGGGGAGGACGAAAATGACCTAAATGTTAATCCAATGACACAAACACACCTATAGGATGCACAAAATTGGTTTAAAACCCTATTGGGACAAGAATAAGCCTAGGGAGGACGAAAATGACCTAAATGTTCATCCAATTACACAAACACACCTATAGGATGATCAAGATTGGTTAAAAACCCTAATTGGACAAGAATGAGCCTGGGGAGGACGAAAATGACCTAATTATTCATCCAATGACACAAACACACCTATTGGATGCACAAGATTGGTTAAAAACCATAATTGGACAAGAATAAGCCTAGAGAGGAAAAAAATGCCTAAATGATAATCCAATGACACAAACACACCTATTGGATGCACAACATTGGTTTAAAACCCTATTGGGACAATAATAAGCCTAGGGAGGACGAAAATGACCTACATGTTCATCGAATGACACAAACACTTCTATTGGATACACAAGATTGGTTAAAAATTTTAATAGGACAAGTATAAGCCTAGAGAGGACGAAAATGACCTAAATGTTAATCTAATGACACAAATGAGTTTATTGGATGCACAAGATTGCTTAAAAAACCTAATTGGACAAGAATAAGCCTAGAGAGGACGAAAATGACCTAAATGTTAATCCAATGACACAAATGAGTTTATTGGATGCACAAGATTGGTTAAAAACCCTAATAGGACAAGAAAAAGCCTAGAGCGGACGAAAATGACCTAAATGTTAATCCAATGACACAAACACACCTATTGGATGCACAAGATTGGTTTAAAACCCTAATGGGACAAGAATAAAACTAGGGAGGACGAAAATGACCTAAATGTTCATACAATGACACAAACACACCTATTGGATGCACAAGATTGGTTAAAAACCCTAATTGCATAAGAATAAGCCTAGGGAGGACGAAAATGACCTAATTGATCATCCAATGACACAAACACCCCTATTGGATGCACAAGATTGGTTAAAAACCCTAATTGGACAAGAATAAGCCTAAGGAGGACGAAAATGACCTAAATGTTCATCCAATTAAACAAACACACCCATCGGGGGCACAAGATTGTTTAAAAACCCAAATTGGAAAAGAATAAGCCTAGAGAGGAAGAAAACGACCTAAATGTTAATCCAATAACACAAATGAATTTATTGGATGCACCATATTGGTTAAAAACCCTAATTCGACAAGAATAAGCCTGGGGAGGACGAAAATGACCTAAATGTTAATCTAATGACACAAACACACCTATTGGATGCACAAGATTGGTTTAAAACCCTAATGGGACAAGAATAAGCCTAGGGAGGACGAAAATGACCTAAATGTTAATCCAATGACACAAACACTCCTATTGGATGGACAAGATTGGTTAAAAACCCTAATTGCATAAGAATAAGCCTAGGGAGGACGAAAATGACCTAATTGTTCATCCAATGACACAAACATCCCTATTGGATGCACAAGATTGGTTAAAAACCCTAATTGGACAAGAATAAGCCTAAGGAGGACCAAAATGACCTAAATGTTCATCCAATTAAACAAACACACCCATTGGGGGCACAAGATTGTTTAAAAACCCAAATTGGACAAGAATAAGCCTATAGAGGAAGAAAACGACCTAAATGTTAATCCAATGACACAAATGAATTTATTGGATGAACCAGATTGGTTAAAAACCCTAATTCGACATGAATAAGCCTGGGGAGGACGAAAATGACCTAAATGTTAATCCAATGACACAAACACACCTATAGGATGCACAAAATTGGTTTAAAACCCTATTGGGACAGGAATAAGCCTAGGGAGGACGAAAATGACCTAAATGTTCATCCAATTACACAAACACACCTATAGGATGACCAAGATTGGTTAAAAACCCTAATTGGACAAGAATGAGCCTGGGGAGGACGAAAATGACCTAATTATTCATCCAATGACACAAACACACCTATTGGATGCACAAGATTGGTTAAAAACCATAATTGGACAAGAATAAGCCTAGAGAGGAAAAAAATGCCTAAATGATAATCCAATGACACAAACACACCTATTGGATGCACAACATTGGTTTAAAACCCTATTGGGACAATAATAAGCCTAGGGAGGACGAAAATGACCTACATGTTCATCGAATGACACAAACACTTCTATTGGATACACAAGATTGGTTAAAAATTTTAATAGGACAAGTATAAGCCTAGAGAGGACGAAAATGACTTAAATGTTAATCTAATGACACAAATGAGTTTATTGGATGCACAAGATTGCTTAAAAAACCTAATTGGACAAGAATAAGCCTAGAGAGGACGAAAATGACCTAAATGTTAATCCAATGACACAAATGAGTTTATTGGATGCACAAGATTGGTTAAAAACCCTAATAGGACAAGAAAAAGCCTAGAGAGGACGAAAATTACCTAAATGTTAATCCAATGACACAAACACACCTATTGGATGCACAAGATTGGTTTAAAACCCTAATGGGACAAGAATAAAACTAGGGAGGACGAAAATGACCTAAATGTTCATACAATGACACAAACACACCTATTGGATGCACAAGATTGGTTAAAAACCCTAATTGCATAAGAATAAGCATAGGGAGGACGAAAATGACCTAATTGTTCATCCAATGACACAAACACCCCTATTGGATGCACAAGATTGGTTAAAAACCCTAATTGGACAAGAATAAGCCTAAGGAGGACGAAAATGACCTAAATGTTCATCCAATTAAACAAACACACCCATCGGGGGCACAAGATTGTTTAAAAACCCAAATTGGACAAGAATAAGCCTAGAGAGGAAGAAAACGACCTAAATGTTAATCCAATAACACAAATGAATTTATTGGATGCACCAGATTGTTTAAAAACCCTAATTCGACAAGAATAAGCCTGGGGAGGACGAAAATGACCTAAATGTTAATCCAATGACACAAACACACCTATTGGATGCACAAGATTGGTTTAAAACCCTAATGGGACAAGAATAAGCCTAGGGAGGACGAAAATGACCTAAATCTTAATCCAATGACACAAACACTCCTATTGGATGGACAAGATTGGTTAAAAACCCTAATTGCATAAGAATAAGCCTAGGGAGGACGAAAATGACCTAATTGTTCATCCAATGACACAAACATCCCTATTGGATGCACAAGATTGGTTAAAAACCCTAATTGGACAAGAATAAGCCTAAGGAGGACGAAAATGACCTAAATGTTCATCCAATGAAACAAACACACCCATTGGGGGCACAAGATTGTTTAAAAACCCAAATTGGACAAGAATAAGCCTAGAGAGGAAGAAAACGACCTAAATGTTAATCCAATGACACAAATGAATTTATTGGATGCACCAGATTGGTTAAAAACCCTAATTCGACATGAATAAGCCTGGGGAGGATGAAAATGACCTAAATGTTAATCCAATGACACAAACACACCTTTAGGATGCACAAAATTGGTTTAAAACCCTATTGGGACAAGAATAAGCCTAGGGAGGACGAAAATGACCTAAATGTTCATCCAATTACACAAACACACCTATAGGATGACCAAGATTGGTTAAAAACCCTAATTGGACAAGAATGAGCCTGGGGAGGACGAAAATGACCTAATTATTCATCCAATGACACAAACACACCTATTGGATGCACAAGATTGGTTAAAAACCATAATTGGACAAGAATAAGCCTAGAGAGGAAAAAAATGCCTAAATGATAATCCAATGACACAAACACACCTATTGGATGCACAACATTGGTTTAAAACCCTATTGGGACAATAATAAGCCTAGGGAGGACGAAAATGACCTACATGTTCATCGAATGACACAAACACTTCTATTGGATACACAAGATTGGTTAAAAATTTTAATAGGACAAGTATAAGCCTAGAGAGGACGAAAATGACCTAAATGTTAATCTAATGACACAAATGAGTTTATTGGATGCACAAGATTGCTTAAAAAACCTAATTGGACAAGAATAAGCCTAGAGAGGACGAAAATGACCTAAATGTTAATCCAATGACACAAATGAGTTTATTGGATGCACCAGATTGGTTAAAAACCCTAATAGGACAAGAAAAAGCCTAGAGAGGACGAAAATGACCTAAATGTTAATCCAATGACACAAACACACCTATTGGATGCACAAGATTGGTTAAAAACCCTAATGGGACAAGAATAAAACTAGGGAGGACGAAAATGACCTAAATGTTCATACAATGACACAAACACACCTATTGGATGCACAAGATTGGTTAAAAACCCTAATTGCATAAGAATAAGCATAGGGAGGACGAAAATGACCTAATTGTTCATCCAATGACACAAACACCCCTATTGGATGCACAAGATTGGTTAAAAACCCTAATTGGACAAGAATAAGCCTAAGGAGGACGAAAATGACCTAAATGTTCATCGAATTAAACAAACACACCCATCGGGGGCACAAGATTGTTTAAAAACCCAAATTGGACAAGAATAAGCCTAGAGAGGAAGAAAACGACCTAAATGTTAATCCAATAACACAAATGAATTTATTGGATGCACCAGATTGGTTAAAAACCCTAATTCGACAAGAATAAGCCTGGGGAGGACGAAAATGACCTAAATGTTAATCCAATGACACAAACACACCTATTGGATGCACAAGATTGGTTTAAAACCCTAATGGGACAAGAATAAGCCTAGGGAGGACGAAAATGACCTAAATCTTAATCCAATGACACAAACACTCCTATTGGATGGACAAGATTGGTTAAAAACCCTAATTGCATAAGAATAAGCCTAGGGAGGACGAAAATGACCTAATTGTTCATCCAATGACACAAACATCCCTATTGGATGCACAAGATTGGTTAAAAACCCTAATTGGACAAGAATAAGCCTAAGGAGGACGAAAATGACCTAAATGTTCATCCAATGAAACAAACACACCCATTGGGGGCACAAGATTGTTTAAAAACCCAAATTGGACAAGAATAAGCCTAGAGAGGAAGAAAACGACCTAAATGTTAATCCAATGACACAAATGAATTTATTGGATGCACCAGATTGGTTAAAAACCCTAATTCGACAAGAATAAGCCTGGGGAGGACGAAAATGACCTAAATGTTAATCCAATGACACAAACACACCTATAGGATGCACAAAATTGGTTTAAAACCCTATTGGGACAAGAATAAGCCTAGGGAGGACGAAAATGACCTAAATGTTCATCCAATGACACAAACACACCTATAGGATGACCAAGATTGGTTAAAAACCCTAATTGGACAAGAATGAGCCTGGGGAGGACGAAAATGACCTTATTATTCATCCAATGACACAAACACACTTATTGGATGCACAAGATTGGTTAAAAACCATAATTGGACAAGAATAAGCCTAGAGAGGAAAAAAATGACCTAAATGTTAATCCAATGACACAAACACACCTATTGGATGGACAACATTGGTTTAAAACCCTAATTGGACAAGAATAAGCCTAGAGAGGACGAAAATGACCTAAATGTTAATCCAATGACACAAACACACCTATTGGATGCACAAGATTGGTTTAAAACCCTAATGGGACAAGAATAAAACTAGGGAGGACGAAAATGACCTAAATGTTCATACAATGACACAAACACACCTATTGGATGCACGAGATTGGTTAAAAACCCTAATTGCATAAGAATAAGCCTAGGGAGGACAAAAATGACCTAATTGTTCATCCAATGACACAAACATCCCTATTGGATGCACAAGATTGGTTAAAAACCCTAATTGGACAAGAATAAGCCTAAGGAGGACGAAAATGACCTAAATGTTCATCCAATTAAACAAACACACCCATTGGGGGCACAAGATTGTTTAAAAACCCAAATTGGACAAGAATAAGCCTAGAGAGGAAGAAAACGACCTAAATGTTAATCCAATGACACAAATGAATTTATTGGATGAACCAGATTGGTTAAAAACCCTAATTCGACATGAATAAGCCTCGGGAGGACGAAAATGACCTAAATGTTAATCCAATGACACAAACACACCTATAGGATGCACAAAATTGGTTTAAAACCCTATTGGGACAAGAATAAGCCTAGGGAGGACGAAAATGACCTAAATGTTCATCCAATTACACAAACACACCTATAGGATGACCAAGATTGGTTAAAAA
>JBBPBT010001074.1:257250-270620 GCA_037974875.1 Cicer bijugum
TATTGGATGCACAAGATTGGTTAAAAACCCTAATAGGACAAGAAAAAGCCTAGAGAGGACGAAAATGACCTAAATGTTAATCCAATGACACAAACACACCTATTGGATGCACAAGATTGGTTTAAAACCCTAATGGGACAAGATTAAGCCTAAGGAGGACGAAAATGACCTAAATGTTCATCCAATGACACAAACACATCTATTGCATGCACAAGATTGGTTTAAAACCCTAATTGGACAAGAATAAGCCTGGGGAGGACAAAAATGACCTAATTATTCATCCAATGACACAAACACACCTATTGGATGCACAAGATTGGTTAAAATCCTTAATTGGACAAGAATAAGCCTAGAGAGGAAAAGAATGACCTAAATGTTAATCCAATGACACAAACACACCTATTGGATGCACAAGATTGGTTAAAAACCCTAATTGGACAAGAATAAGCCTAGAGAGGACGAAAATGACCTAAATGTTAATCCAATGATACAAACACACCTATTGGATGCACAAGATTGGTTAAAAATTTTTATAGGACAAGAATAAGCCTAGAGAGGACGAAAATGACCTAAATGTTAATCCAATGACACAAATGAGTTTATTGGATGCACAAGATTGCTTGAAAAACCTAATAGGACAAGAATAAGCCTAGAGAGGACAAAAATGACCTAAATGTTAATCCAATGACACAAAATGAGTTTATTGGATGCACAAGATTGGTTAAAAACCCTATTAGGACAAGAAAAAGCCTAGAGAGGACGAAAATGACCTAAATGTTCATCCAATGACACAAACACACCTATTGGATGCACAAGATTGGTTAAAAACCCAAATTGGACAAGAATAAGCCAAGAGAGGATGAAAATGACCTAAATGTTAATCCAATGACACAAATGAATTTATTAGATGCACCAGATTGGTTAAAAACCCTAATTCGACAAGAATAAGCCCAGGGAGGACGAAAATGACCTAAATGTTAATCCTATGACACAAACACACCTATTGGATGCGCAAGATTGGTTTAAAACCCTAATGGGACAAGAATAAGCCTAGGGAGGACGAAAACGACCTAAATGTTAATCCAATGACACAAACACTCCTATCGGATGCACAAGATTGGTTAAAAACCCTAATTGCATAAGAATAAGCCTAGGGAGGTCGAAAATGATCTAATTGTTCATCCAATGACACAAACACCCCTATTTGATGCACAAGATTGGTTAAAAACCCTAATTGGACAAGAATAAGCCTAAGGAGGACGAAAATGACCTAAATGTTCATCCAATTAAACAAACACACCCATTGGGGGTACAAGATTGGTTAAAAACCCAAATTGGACAAGAATAAGCCTAGAGAGGAAGAAAATGACCTAAATGTTAATCCAATGACACAAATGAATTTTTTGGATGCACCAGATTGGTTAAAAACCCTAATTCGACAAGAATATGCCTGGGGAGGACGAAAATGACCTAAATGTTAATCCAATGACACAAACACACCTATTGGATGCACAAAATTGGTTTAAAACCCTAATGGGACAAGAATAAGCCTAGGGAGCACGAAAATGACCTAAATGTTCATCAAATGACACAAACACACCTATTGGATTAACAAGATTGGTTAAAAACCCTAATTGGACAAGAATGAGCCTGGGGAGGACGAAAATGACCTACTTGTTCATCCAATGACATAAACACACCTATTGGATGCACAAGATTGGTTAAAAACCCTAATTGGACAAGAATAAGCCTTGGGAGGACGAAAATGACCTAAATGTTCATCCAATGACACAAACACACCTATTGGATTCACAAGATTGGTTAAAAACCCTAATTGGACAAGAATAAGCATAGAGAGGACGAAAATGACCTAAATGTTAATCCAATGACAAAAACACACCTATTGGATGCACAAGATTGGTTTAAAACCCTAATGGGACAAGAATAAAACTAGGGAGGACGAAAATGACCTAAATGTTCATACAATGACACAAACACACCTATTGGATGCACAAGATTGGTTAAAAACCCTAATTGGACAAGAATATGCCTAAGGAGGACGAAAATGACCTAAATGTTCATCCAATGACACAAACACACCCATTGGGGGCACAAGATTGGTTAAAAACCCAAATTGGACAAGAATAAGCCTAGAGAGGAAGAAAACGACCTAAATGTTAATCCAATGACACAAATGAATTTATTGGATGCACCAGATTGGTTAAAAACCCTAATTCGACAAGAATAAGCCTGGGGAGGACGAAAATGACCTAAATGTTAATCCAATGACACAAACACACCTATTGGATGCACAAGATTGGTTTAAAACCCTAATGGGACAAGAATAAGCCTAGGGAGGACGAAAATGACCTAAATGTTAATCCAATGACACAAACACTCCTATTGGATGGACAAGATTGGTTAAAAACCCTAATTGCATAAGAATAAGCCTAGGGAGGACGAAAATGACCTAATTGTTCATCCAATGACACAAACACCCCTATTGGATGCACAAGATTGGTTAAAAACCCTAATTGGACAAGAATAAGCCTAAGGAGGACGAAAATGACCTAAATGTTCATCCAATTAAACAAACACACCCATCGGGGGCACATGATTGTTTAAAAACCCAAATTGGACAAGAATAAGCCTAGAGAGGAAGAAAACGACCTAAATGTTAATCCAATAACACAAATGAATTTATTGGATGCACCAGATTGGTTAAAAACCCTAATTCGACAAGAATAAGCCTGGGGAGGACAAAAATGACCTAAATGTTAATCCAATGACACAAACACACCTATTGGATGCACAAGATTGGTTTAAAACCCTAATGGGACAAGAATAAGCCTAGGGAGGACGAAAATGACCTAAATGTTAATCCAATGACACAAACACTCCTATTGGATGGACAAGATTGGTTAAAAACCCTAATTGCATAAGAATAAGCCTAGGGAGGACGAAAATGACCTAAATGTTCATCCAATTACACAAACACACCTATAGGATGACCAAGATTGGTTAAAAACCCTAATTGGACAAGAATGAGCCTGGGGAGGACGAAAATGACCTAATTATTCATCCAATGACACAAACACACCTATTGGATGCACAAGATTGGTTAAAAACCATAATTGGACAAGAATAAGCCTAGAGAGGAAAAAAATGCCTAAATGATAATCCAATGACACAAACACACCTATTGGATGCACAACATTGGTTTAAAACCCTATTGGGACAATAATAAGCCTAGGGAGGACGAAAATGACCTACATGTTCATCGAATGACACAAACACTTCTATTGGATACACAAGATTGGTTAAAAATTTTAATAGGACAAGTATAAGCCTAGAGAGGACGAAAATGACCTAAATGTTAATCTAATGACACAAATGAGTTTATTGGATGCACAAGATTGCTTAAAAAACCTAATTGGACAAGAATAAGCCTAGAGAGGACGAAAATGACCTAAATGTTAATCCAATGACACAAATGAGTTTATTGGATGCACAAGATTGGTTAAAAACCCTAATAGGACAAGAAAAAGCCTAGAGAGGACGAAAATGACCTAAATGTTAATCCAATGACACAAACACACCTATTGGATGCACAAGATTGGTTAAAAACCCAAATTGGACAAGAATAAGCCAAGAGAGGATGAAAATGACCTAAATGTTAATCCAATGACACAAATGAATTTATTAGATGCACCAGATTGGTTAAAAACCCTAATTCGACAAGAATAAGCCCAGGGAGGACGAAAATGACCTAAATGTTAATCCTATGACACAAACACACCTATTGGATGCGCAAGATTGGTTTAAAACCCTAATGGGACAAGAATAAGCCTAGGGAGGACGAAAACGACCTAAATGTTAATCCAATGACACAAACTCTCCTATCGGATGCACAAGATTGGTTAAAAACCCTAATTGCATAAGAATAAGCCTAGGGAGGTCGAAAATGACCTAATTGTTCATCCAATGACACAAGCACCCCTATTGGATGCACAAGATTGGTTAAAAACCCTAATTGGACAAGAATAAGCCTAAGGAGGACGAAAATGACCTAAATGTTCATCCAATTAAACAAACACACCCATTGGGGGTACAAGATTGGTTAAAAACCCAAATTGGACAAGAATAAGCCTAGAGAGGAAGAAAAAGGACCTAAATGTTAATCCAATGACACAAATGAATTTTTTGGATGCACCAGATTGGTTAAAAACCCTAATTCGACAAGAATATGCCTGGGGAAGACGAAAATGACCTAAATGTTAATCCAATGACACAAGCACACCTATTGGATGCACAAAATTGGTTTAAAACCCTAATGGGACAAGAATAAGCCTAGGGAGCACGAAAATGACCTAAATGTTCATCAAATGACACAAACACACCTATTGGATGACCATGATTGGTTAAAAACCCTAATTGGACAAGAATGAACCTGGGGAGGACGAAAATGACCTAATTATTCATCCAATGACACAAACACACCTATTGGATGCACAAGATTGGTTAAAAACCATAATTGGACAAGAATAAGGCTAGAGAGGAAAAAAATGACCTAAATGTTAATCCAATAACACAAACACACCTATTGGATGGACAACATTGGTTTAAAACCCTAATTGGACAAGAATAAGCCTAGGTAGGACGAAAATGACCTAAATGTTAATCTAATGACACAAATGAGTTTATTGGATGCACAAGATTGCTTAAAAAACCTAATTGGACAACAATAAGCCTAGAGAGGACGAAAATGACCTAAATGTTAATCCAATGACACAAATGAGTTTATTGGATGCACAAGATTGGTTAAAAACCCTAATAGGACAAGAAAAAGCCTAGAGAGGACGAAAATGACCTAAATGTTAATCCAATGACACAAACACACCTATTGGATGCACAAGATTGGTTTAAAACCCTAATGGGACAAGAATAAAACTAGGGAGGACGAAAATGACCTAAATGTTCATACAATGACACAAACACACCTATTGGATGCACAAGATTGGTTAAAAACCCTAATTGGACAAGAATAAGCATGGAGAAGACGAAAATGACCGATATGTTAATCCAATGACACAAATGAATTTATTGGACGCACAAGATTGGTTATAAACCCTAATAGGACAAGAATAAGCCTAGAGAGGACGCAAATGACCTAACTGTTAATCCAATGACACAAACACACCTATTGGATGCACAAGATTGGTTTAAAACCCTAATGGGACAAGAATAAAACTAGGGAGGACGAAAATGACCTAAATGTTCATACAATGACACAAACACACCTATTGGATGCACAAGATTGGTTAAAAACCCTAATTGGACAAGAATAAGCATGGAGAAGACGAAAATGACCGATATGTTAATCCAATGACACAAATGAATTTATTGGACGCACAAGATTGGTTATAAACCCTAATAGGACAAGAATAAGCCTAGAGAGGACGCAAATGACCTAACTGTTAATCCAATGACACAAACACACCTATTGGAAGCATAAGATTGGTTTAAAACCCTAATGGGACAAGAATAAGCCTAGGGAGGACGAAAATGACCTAAATGTTCATCCAATGACACAAACACACCTATTTGATGCACAAGATTCGTTAAAAACCCTAATTGGACAAGAATAAGCCTGGGGAGGACGAAAATGACCTAATTATTCATCCAATGACACAAACACACCTATTGGATGCACAAGATTGGTTAAAATCCTTAATTGGACAAGAATAAGCCTAGAGAGGAAAAGAATGACCTAAATGTTAATCCAATGACACAAACACACCTATTGGACGCACAAGATTGGTTAAAAACCCTAATTGGAAAAGAATAAGCCTAGAGAGGACGAAAATGACCTAAATGTTAATCCAATGCAACAAATGAATTTATTGGATGCACAAGATTGGTTAAAAACCCTAATTGGAAAAGAATAAGCTTAGAGAAGACGAAAATTACCTAAATGTTAATCCAATGACACAAACACACCTATTGATTGCACAAGATTGGTTTAAAACCCTAATGTGACCAGATTAAGCCTAAGGAGGACGAAAATGACCTAAATGTTTATCCAATGACACGAACACTTCTATGGGATACACAAGATTGGTTAAAATCCCTAATTGGACAACAATAAGCCTAGGGAGGACGAAAATGACCTAATTGTTCATCCAATGACACAAACACACCTATTGGATGCACAAGAATGGTTAAAAACCGTAATTGGACAAGAATATGCCTAAGGAGGACGAAAATGACCTAAATGTTCATCCAATGACACAAACACACCCATTGGGGGCACAATATTGGTTAAAAACCCGAATTGGACAAGAATAAACCTAGAGAGGAAGAAAATGACCTAAATGTTAATCCAATGACATAAATGAATTTATTGGATGCACCAGATTAGTTAAAAACACTAATTGACAAGAATAACCCTAGGGAGAGCGAAAATGACCTAAATGTTAATCCAATGACACAAACACTCGTATTGGATGCACAAGATTGGTTTAAAACTCTAATGGGACAAGAATAAGCCTAGGGAGGACGAAAATGACCTAAATGTTCATCCAATGACACAAACACACCTATTGGATTCACATGATTGGTTAAAAACCCTAATTGAACAAGAATAAGCCTGGGGAGGACGAAAATGACCTAATTATTCATCCAATGACACAAACACACCTATTGGATGCACAAGATTGGATAAAAACCATAATTGGACAAGAATAAGCCTAGAGAGGAAAAAAATGACCTAAATGTTAATACAATGACACAAACACACCTATTGGATGGACAACATTGGTTTAAAACCCTAACTGGACAAGAATAAGCCTAGGGAAGACGAAAATAACCTACATGTTCATCCAATGACACAAACACGCCTATTGGATGCACAAGATTGGTTAAAAATCCTAATTGGACAAGAATAAGCCTAAGGAGGACGAAAATGACCTAAATGTTCATCCAATTAAACAAACACACCCATCGGGGGCACAAGATTGTTTAAAAACCCAAATTGGACAAGAGTAAGCCTAGAGAGGAAGAAAACGTCCTAAATGTTAATCCAATAACACAAATGAATTTATTGGATGCACCAGATTGGTTAAAAACCCTAATTCGACAAGAATAAGCCTGGGGAGGATGAAAATGACCTAATTATTCATCCAATGACACAAACACACCTATTGGATGCACAAGATTGGTTAAAAACCATAATTGGACAAGAATAAGCCTAGAGAGGAAAAAAATGACCTAAATGTTAATCCAATGACACAAACACACCTATTGGATGGACAACATTGGTTTAAAACCCTAACTGGACAAGAATAAGCCTAGGGAAGACGAAAATAACCTACATGTTCATCCAATGACACAAACACTTGTATTGGATACACAAGATTGGTTAAAAATTTTAATAGGACAAGAATAAGCCTAGAGAGGACGAAAATGACCTAAATGTTAATCCAATGACACAAATGAGTTTATTGGATGCACAAGATTGCTTGAAAAACCTAATAGGACAAGAATAAGCCTAGAGAGGACAAAAATGACCTAAATGTTAATCCAATGACACAAATGAGTTTATTGGATGCCCAAGATTGGTTAAAAACCCTAATAGGACAAGAAAAAGCCTAGAGAGGACGAAAATGACCTAAATGTTAATCCAATGACACAAACACACCTATTGGATGCACAAGATTGGTTAAAAACCCAAATTGGACAAGAATAAGCCAAGAGAGGATGAAAATGACCTAAATGTTAATCCAATGACACAAATGAATTTATTAGATGCACCAGATTGGTTAAAAACCCTAATTCGACAAGAGTAAGCCCAGGGAGGACGAAAATGACCTAAATGTTAATCCTATGACACAAACACACCTATTGGATGCGCAAGATTGGTTTAAAACCCTAATGGGACAAGAATAAGCCTAGGGAGGACGAAAACGACCTAAATGTTAATCCAATGACACAAACACTCCTATCGGATGCACAAGATTGGTTAAAAACCCTAATTGCATAAGAATAAGCCTAGGGAGGTCGAAAATGATCTAATTGTTCATCCAATGACACAAACACCCCTATTTGATGCACAAGATTGGTTAAAAACCCTAATTGGACAAGAATAAGCCTAAGGAGGACGAAAATGACCTAAATGTTCATCCAATTAAACAAACACACCCATTGGGGGTACAAGATTGGTTAAAAACCCAAATTGGACAAGAATAAGCCTAGAGAGGAAGAAAATGACCTAAATGTTAATCCAATGACACAAATGAATTTTTTGGATGCACCAGATTGGTTAAAAACCCTAATTCGACAAGAATATGCCTGGGGAGGACGAAAATGACTTAAATGTTAATCCAATGACACAAACACACCTATTGGATGCACAAAATTGGTTTAAAACCCTAATGGGACAAGAATAAGCCTAGGGAGCACGAAAATGACCTAAATGTTCATCAAATGACACAAACACACCTATTGGATGACCAAGATTGGTTAAAAACCCTAATTGGACAAGAATGAGCCTGGGGAGGACGAAAATGACCTAATTGTTCATCCAATGACACAAACACACCTATTGGATGCACAAGATTCGTTAAAAACCATAATTGGACAAGAATAAGCCTAGAGAGGAAAAAAATGACTTAAATGTTAATCCAATGACACAAACACACCTATTGGATGGACAACATTGGTTTAAAACCCTAATTGGACAAGAATAAAACTAGGGAGGATGAAAATGACCTACATGTTCATCCAATGACACAAACACTTCTATTGGATACACAAGATTGGTTAAAAATTTTAATAGGACAAGAATAAGCCTAGAGAGGACGAAAATGACCTAAATGTTAATCCAATGACACAAATGAGTTTATTGGATGCACAAGATTGCTTGAAAAACCTAATAGGACAAGAATAAGCCTAGAGAGGACAAAAATGACCTAAATGTTAATCCAATGACACAAATGAGTTTATTGGATGCCCAAGATTGGTTAAAAACCCTAATAGGACAAGAAAAAGCCTAGAGAGGACGAAAATGACCTAAATGTTAATCCAATGACACAAACACACCTATTGGATGCACAAGATTGGTTAAAAACCCAAATTGGACAAGAATAAGCCAAGAGAGGATGAAAATGACCTAAATGTTAATCCAATGACACAAATGAATTTATTAGATGCACCAGATTGGTTAAAAACCCTAATTCGACAAGAATAAGCCCGGGGAGGACGAAAATGACCTAAATGTTAATCCTATGACACAAACACACCTATTGGATGCGCAAGATTGGTTAAAAACCCTAATGGGACAAGAATAAGCCTAGGGAGGACGAAAACGACCTAAATGTTAATCCAATGACACAAACACTCCTATCGGATGCACAAGATTGGTTAAAAACCCTAATTGCATAAGAATAAGCCTAGGGAGGTCGAAAATGACCTAATTGTTCATCCAATGACACAAACACCCCTATTGGATGCACAAGATTGGTTAAAAACCCTAATTGGACAAGAATAAGCCTAAGGAGGACGAAAATGACCTAAATGTTCATCCAATTAAACAAACACACCCATTGGGGGTACAAGATTGTTTAAAAACCCAAATTGGACAAGAATAAGCCTAGAGAGGAAGAAAATGACCTAAATGTTAATCCAATGACACAAATGAATTTTTTGGATGCACCAGATTGGTTAAAAACCCTAATTCGACAAGAATATGCCTGGGGAGGACGAAAATGACCTAAATGTTAATCCAATGACACAAGCACACCTATTGGATGCACAAAATTGGTTTAAAACCCTAATGGGACAAGAATAAGCCTAGGGAGCACGAAAATGACCTAGATGTTCATCAAATGACACAAACACACCTATTGGATGACCATGATTGGTTAAAAACCCTAATTGGACAAGAATGAGCCTGGGGAGGACGAAAATGACCTAATTATTCATCCAATGACACAAACACACCTATTGGATGCACAAGATTGGTTAAAAACCATAATTAGACAAGAATAAGGCGAGAGAGGAAAAAAATGACCTAAATGTTAATCCAATGACACAAACACACCTATTGGATGGACAACATTGGTTTAAAACCCTAATTGGACAAGAATAAGCCTAGGGAGGACGAAAATGACCTACATGTATATCCAATGACACAAACACTTCTATTGGATACACAAGATTGGTTAAAAATTTTACTAGGACAAGAATAAGCCTAGAGCGGACGAAAATGAGCTAAATGTTCATCCAATGACACAAACACACCTATTGGAAGCACAAGATTGGTTCAAAACCCAAATTGGACAAGAATAAGCCTAGAGAGGAAGAAAATGAACTAAATATTAATCCAATGACACAAATGAATTTATTGGATGCACCAGATTAGTTAAAAACCCTAATTCGACAAGAATAAGCATGGGGAGGACGAAAATGACCTAAATGTTAATCCAATGACACAAACACACCTATTGGATGCACAAGATTAGTTTAAAACCCTAATGGGACAAGAATAAGCCTAGGGAGGACGAAAATGACCTAAATGTTAATCCAATGACACAAACACTCCTATTGGATGCACAAGATTGGTTAAAAACCCTAATTGCAGAAGAATAAGCCTAGGGAGGACAAAAATAACCTAATTGTTAATCCAATGACACAAACACCCCTATTGGATGCACAAGATTGGTTAAAAACCCTAATTGGACAAGAATAAGGCTAAGGAGGTGGAAAATGACCTAAATGTTCATCCAATGACACAACATTGGTTAAAAACCCAAATTGGACAAGAATAAGCCTAGAGAGGAAGAGAATGACCTAAATGTTAATCCAATGACACAAATGAATTTATTGGATGCACCAGATTGGTTAAAAACCCTAATTCGACAAGAATAAGCATGGGGAGGATGAAAATGACCTAAATGTTAATCCAATGACACAAACACTCCTAATGGATGCACAAGATTGGTTTAAAACCCTAATGGGACAAGAATAAACCTAGGGAGGACGAAAATGACCTAATTATTTATCCAATGACACAAACACACCTATTGGATGCACAAGATTGGTTAAAAACCATAATTGGACAAGAATAAGCCTAGAGAAGAAAAAAATGACCTAAATGTTAATCCAATGACACAAAAACACCTATTGGATGGACAACATTGGTTTAAAACCGTAACTGGACAAGAATAAGCCTAGGGAAGACGAAAATAACCTACATGTTCATCCAATGAGACAAACACTTCTATTGGATACACAAGATTGGTTAAAAATTTTAATAGGACAAGAATAAGCCTAGAGAGGACGAAAATGACCTAAATGTTAATCCAATGACACAAATGAGTTTATTGGATGCACAAGATTGCTTGAAAAACCTAATAGGACAAGAATAAGCCTAGAGAGGACAAAAATGACCTAAATGTTAATCCAATGACACAAATGAGTTTATTGGATGCCCAAGATTGGTTAAAAACCCTAATAGGACAAGAAAAAGCCTAGAGAGGACGAAAATGACCTAAATGTTAATCCAATGACACAAACACACCTATTGGATGCACAAGATTGGTTAAAAACCCAAATTGGACAAGAATAAGCCAAGAGAGGATGAAAATGACCTAAATGTTAATCCAATGACACAAATGAATTTATTAGATGCACCAGATTGGTTAAAAACCCTAATTCGACAAGAATAAGCCCAGGGAGGACGAAAATGACCTAAATGTTAATCCTATGACACAAACACACCTATTGGATGCGCAAGATTGGTTTAAAACCCTAATGGGACAAGAATAAGCCTAGGGAGGACGAAAACGACCTAAATGTTAATCCAATGACACAAACACACCTATCGGATGCACAAGATTGGTTAAAAACCCTAATTGCATAAGAATAAGCCTAGGGAGGTCGAAAATGATCTAATTGTTCATCCAATGACACAAACACCCCTATTTGATGCACAAGATTGGTTAAAAACCCTAATTGGACAAGAATAAGCCTAAGGAGGACGAAAATGACCTAAATGTTCATCCAATTAAACAAACACACCCATTGGGGGTACAAGATTGGTTAAAAACCCAAATTGGACAAGAATAAGCCTAGAGAGGAAGAAAATGACCTAAATGTTAATCCAATGACACAAATGAATTTTTTGGATGCACCAGATTGGTTAAAAACCCTAATTCGACAAGAATATGCCTGGGGAGGACGAAAATGACCTAAATGTTAATCCAATGACACAAGCACACCTATTGGATGCACAAAATTGGTTTAAAACCCTAATGGGACAAGTATAAGCCTAGGGAGCACGAAAATGACCTAAATGTTCATCAAATGACACAAACACACCTATTGGATGACCATGATTGGTTAAAAACCCTAATTGGACAAGAATGAGCCTGGGGAGGACGAAAATGACCTAATTATTCATCCAATGACACAAACACACCTATTGGATGCACAAGATTGGTTAAAAACCATAATTGGACAAGAATAAGCCTAGAGAGGAAAAAAATGACCTAAATGTTAATCCAATGACACAAACACACCTATTGGATGGACAACATTGGTTTAAAACCCTAATTGGACAAGAATAAGCCTAGGGAAGACGAAAATAACCTACATGTTCATCCAATGACACAAACACTTCTATTGGATACACAAGATTGGTTAAAAATTTTAATAGGACAAGAATAAGCCTAGAGAGGACGAAAATGACCTAAATGTTAATCCAATGACACAAATGAGTTTATTGGATGCACAAGATTGCTTAAAAAACCTAATAGAACAAGAATAAGCCTAGAGAGGACAAAAATGACCTAAATGTTAATCCAATGACTCAAATGAGTTTATTGGAAGCACAAGATTGGTTAAAAACCCTAATAGGACAAGAAAAAGCCTAGAGAGGACGAAAATGACCTAAATGTTAATCCAATGACACAAACACACCTAATGGATGCACAAGATTGGTTAAAAACCGAAATTGGACAAGAATAAGCCAAGAGAGGATGAAAAATGACCTAAATGTTAATCCAATGACACAAATGAATTTATTAGATGCACCAGATTGGATGCGCAAGAATAGGACAAGAATAAGCCTAGGGAGGACGAAAACGACCTAAATGTTAATCCAATGACACAAACACTCCTATCGGATGCACAAGATTGGTTAAAAACCCTAATTGCATAAGAATAAGCCTAGGGAGGTCGAAAATGACCTAATTGTTCATCCAATGACACAAACACCCCTATTGGATGCACAAGATTGGTTAAAAACCCTAATTGGACAAGAATAAGCCTAAGGAGGACGAAAATGACCTAAATGTTCATCCAATTAAACA
>JBBPBT010001074.1:270630-301621 GCA_037974875.1 Cicer bijugum
TATTGGATACACAAGATTGGTTAAAAATTTTAATAGGACAAGAATAAGCCTAGAGAGGACGAAAATGACCTAAATGTTAATCCAATGACACAAATGAGTTTATTGGATGCACAAGATTGCTTGAAAAACCTAATAGGACAAGAATAAGCCTAGAGAGGACAAAAATGACCTAAATGTTAATCCAATGACACAAATGAGTTTATTGGATGCCCAAGATTGGTTAAAAACCCTAATAGGACAAGAAAAAGCCTAGAGAGGACGAAAATGACCTAAATGTTAATCCAATGACACAAACACACCTATTGGATGCACAAGATTGGTTAAAAACCCAAATTGGACAAGAATAAGCCAAGAGAGGATGAAAATGACCTAAATGTAAATCCAATGACACAAACACACCTATTGGATGCGCAAGATTGGTTTAAAACCCTAATGGGACAAGAATAAGCCTAGGGAGGACGAAAATGACCTAAATGTTAATCCAATGACACAAACACTCCTATCGGATGCACAAGATTGGTTAAAAACCCTAATTGCATAAGAATAAGCCTAGGGAGGTCGAAAATGACCTAATTGTTCATCCAATGACACAAACACCCCTATTGGATGCACAAGATTGGTTAAAAACCCTAATTGGACAAGAATAAGCCTAAGGAGGACGAAAATGACCTAAATGTTCATCCAATTAAACAAACACACCCATTGGGGGTACAAGATTGTTTAAAAACCCAAATTGGACAAGAATAAGCCTAGAGAGGAAGAAAATGACCTAAATGTTAATCCAATGACACAAATGAATTTTTTGGATGCACCAGATTGGTTAAAAACCCTAATTCGACAAGAATATGCCTGGGGAGGACGAAAATAACCTAAATGTTAATCCAATGACACAAGCACACCTATTGGATGCACAAAATTGGTTTAAAACCCTAATGGGACAAGAATAAGCCTAGGGAGCACGAAAATGACCTAAATGTTCATCAAATGACACAAACACACCTATTGGATGACCATGATTGGTTAAAAACCCTAATTGGACAAGAATGAGCATGGGGAGGACGAAAATGACCTAATTATTCATCCAATGACACAAACACACCTATTGGATGCACAAGATTGGTTAAAAACCATAATTGGACAAGAATAAGGCGAGAGAGTAAAAAAATGACCTAAATGTTAATCCAATGACACAAACACACCTATTGGATGGACAACATTGGTTTAAAACCCTAATTGGACAAGAATAAGCCTAGGGAGGACGAAAATGACCTACATGTTTATCCAATGACACAAACACTTCTATTGGATACACAAGATTGGTTAAAAATTTTACTAGGACAAGAATAAGCCTAGAGCGGACGAAAATGAGCTAAATGTTCATCCAATGACACAAACACACCTATTGGAAGCACAAGATTGGTTGAAAACCCAAATTGGACAAGAATAAGCCTAGAGAGGAAGAAAACGAACTAAATGTTAATCCAATGACACAAATGAATTTATTGGATGCACCAGATTGGTTAAAAACCCTAATTCGACAAGAATAAGCCTGGGGAGGACGAAAATGACCTAAATGTTAATCCAATGACACAAACACACCTATTGGATGCACAAGATTGGTTTAAAACCCTAATGGGACAAGAATAAGCCTAGGGAGGACGAAAATGACCTAAATGTTAATCCAATGACACAAACACTCCTATTGGATGCACAAGATTGGTTAAAAACCCAAATTGCAGAAGAATAAGCCTAGGGAGGACGAAAATAACCTAATTGTTAATCCAATGACACAAACACCCCTATTGGATGCACAAGATTGGTTAAAAACCCTAATTGGACAAGAATAAGCCTAAGGAGGAGGAAAATGACCTAAATGTTCATCCAATGACACAAACACACCCATTGGGGGCACAAGATTGGTTAAAAACCCAAATTGGACAAGAATAAGCCTAGAGAGGAAGAGAATGACCTAAATGTTAATCCAATGACACAAATGAATTTATTGGATGCACCAGATTGGTTAAAAACCCTAATTCGACAAGAATAAGCATGGGGAGGATGAAAATGACCTAAATGTTAATCCAATGACACAAACACTCCTAATGGATGCACAAGATTGGTTTAAAACCCTAATGGGACAAGAATAAACCTAGGGAGGACGAAAATGACCTAAATGTTCATCCAATGACACAAACACACCTATTGGAAGCACAAGATTGGTTCAAAACCCAAATTGGACAAGAATAAGCCTAGAGAGGAAGAAAATGACCTAAATGTTATTCCAATGACACAAATGAATTTATTGGATGGACCTGATTGGTTAAAAACCCTAATTCGACATGAATAAGCCTGGGGAGAGCGAAAATGACCTAAATGTTAATCCAATGACACAAACACACCTATAGGATGCACAAAATTGGTTTAAAACCCTAATGGGACAAGAATAAGCCTAGGGAGGACGAAAATGACCTAAATGTTCATCCAATGACACAAACACACCTATAGGATGACCAAGATTGGTTAAAAACCCTAATAGGACAAGAAAAAGCCTAGAGAGGACGAAAATGACCTAAATGTTAATCCAATGACACAAACACACCTATTGGATGCACAAGATTGGTTTAAAACCCTAATGGGACAAGAGTAAAACTAGGGAGGACGAAAATGACCTAAATGTTCATACAATGACACAAACACACCTATTGGATGCACAAGATTGGTTAAAAACCCTAATTGCATAAGAATAAGCATAGGGAGGACGAAAATGACCTAATTGTTCATCCAATGACACAAACACCCCTATTGGATGCACAAGA
Source organism: Cicer bijugum (assembly GCA_037974875.1). Lineage (NCBI taxonomy): Eukaryota > Viridiplantae > Streptophyta > Magnoliopsida > Fabales > Fabaceae > Cicer > Cicer bijugum. The sequence goes on from JBBPBT010001074.1 coordinate 273,447, forward strand.
TTGGTTAAAAACCCTAATTGGACAAGAATAAGCCTAAGGAGGACGAAAATGACCTAAATGTTCATCCAATTAAACAAACACACCCATCGGGGGCACAAGATTGTTTAAAAACCCAAATTGGACAAGAATAAGCCTAGAGAGGAAGAAAACGACCTAAATGTTAATCCAATAACACAAATGAATTTATTTGATGCACCAGATTGGTTAAAAACCCTAATTCGACAAGAATAAGCCTGGGGAGGACGAAAATGACCTAAATGTTAATCCAATGACACAAACACACCTATTGGATGCACAAGATTGGTTTAAAACCCTAATGGGACAAGAATAAGCCTAGGGAGGACGAAAATGACCTAAATGTTAATCCAATGACACAAACACTCCTATTGGATGGACAAGATTGGTTAAAAACCCTAATTGCATAAGAATAAGCCTAGGGAGGACGAAAATGACCTAATTGTTCATCCAATGACACAAACATCCCTATTGGATGCACAAGATTGGTTAAAAACCCTAATTGGACAAGAATAAGCCTAAGGAGGACGAAAATGACCTAAATGTTCATCCAATGAAACAAACACACCCATTGGGGGCACAAGATTGTTTAAAAACCCAAATTGGACAAGAATAAGCCTAGAGAGGAAGAAAACGACCTAAATGTTAATCCAATGACACAAATGAATTTATTGGATGCACCAGATTGGTTAAAAACCCTAATTCGACAAGAATAAGCCTGGGGAGGACGAAAATGACCTAAATGTTAATCCAATGACACAAACACACCTATTGGATGCACAAGATTGGTTTAAAACCCTAATGGGACAAGAATAAGCCTAGGGAGGACGAAAATGACCTAAATGTTAATCCAATGACACAAACACACCTATTGGATGCACAAGATTGGTTAAAAACCCTAATTGCATAAGAATAAGCCTAGGGAGGACGAAAATGACCTAATTGTTCATCCAATGACACAAACACCCCTATTGGATGCACAAGATTGGTTAAAAACCCTAATTGGACAAGAATAAGCCTAAGGAGGACGAAAATGACCTAAATGTTCATCCAATTAAACAAACACACCCATTGGGGGTACAAGATTGTTTAAAAACCCAAATTGGACAAGAATAAGCCTAGAGAGGAAGAAAATGACCTAAATGTTAATCCAATGACACAAATGAATTTTTTGGATGCACCAGATTGGTTAAAAACCCTAATTCGACAAGAATATGCCTGGGGAGGACGAAAATGACCTAAATGTTAATCCAATGACACAAACACACCTATTGGATGCACAAAATTGGTTTAAAACCCTAATGGGACAAGAATAAGCCTAGGGAGGACGAAAATGACCTAAATGTTCATCAAATGACACAAACACACCTATTGGATGACCAAGATTGGTTAAAAACCCTAATTGGACAAGAATGAGCCTGTGGAGGACGAAAATGACCTAATTATTCATCCAATGACACAAACACACCTATTGGATGCACAAGATTGGTTAAAAACCATAATTGGACAAGAATAAGCCTAGAGAGGAAAAAAAATGACTTAAATGTTAATCCAATGACACAAACACACCTATTGGATGGACAACATTGGTTTAAAACCCTAATTGGACAAGAATAAAACTAGGGAGGACGAAAATGACCTACATGTTCATCCAATGACACAAACACTTCTATTGGATACACAAGATTGGTTAAAATTTTTAATAGGACAAGAATAAGCCTAGAGAGGACGAAAATGACCTAAATGTTAATCCAATGACACAAATGAGTTTATTGGATGCACAAGATTGCTTAAAAAACCTAATTGGACAAGAATAAGCCTAGAGAGGACGAAAATGACCTAAATGTTAATCCAATGACACAAATGAGTTTATTGGATGCACAAGATTGGTTAAAAACCCTAATAGGACAAGAAAAATCCTAGAGAGGACGAAAATGACCTAAATGTTAATCCAATGACACAAACACACCTATTAGATGCACAAGATTGGTTTAAAACCCTAATGGGACAAGAATAAAACTAGGGAGGACGAAAATGACCTAAATCTTCATACAATGACACAAACACACCTATTGGATGCACAAGATTGGTTAAAAACCCTAATTGGACAAGAATATGCCTAAGGAGGACGAAAATGACCTAAATGTTCATCCAATGACACAAACACACCCATTGGGGGCACAAGATTGGTTAAAAAACAAAATTGGACAAGAATAAGCCTAGAGAGGAAGAGAATGACCTAAATGTTAATCCAATGACACAAATGAATTTATTGGATGCACCAGATTGGTTAAAAACCCTAATTCGACAAGAATAAGCATGGGGAGGATGAAAATGACCTAAATGTTAATCCAATGACACAAACACTCCTAATGGATGCACAAGATTGGTTTAAAACCTTAATGGGACAAGAATAAACCTAGGGAGGACGAAAATGACCTAAATGTTCATCCAATGACACAAACACACCTATTGGAAGCACAAGATTGGTTCAAAACCCAAATTGGACAAGAATAAGCCTAGAGAGGAAGAAAATGACCTAAATGTTAATCCAATGACACAAATGAATTTATTGGATGCACCAGATTGGTTAAAAACCCTAATTAGACAAGAATAAGCCTAGGGAGGACGAAAATGACCTAAATGTTAATCCAATGACACAAACACACCTATTGGATGCACAAGATTGGTTTAAAACCCTAATGGGACAAGAATAAAACTAGGGAGGACGAAAATGACCTAAATGTTCATACAATGACACAAACACACCTATTGGATGCACAAGATTGGTTAAAAACCCTAATTGGACAAGAATAAGCATGGAGAAGACGAAAATGACCGATATGTTAATCCAATGACACAAATGAATTTATTGGACGCACAAGATTGGTTATAAACCCTAATAGGACAAGAATAAGCCTAGAGAGGACGCAAATGACCTAACTGTTAATCCAATGACACAAACACACCTATTGGAAGCATAAGATTGGTTTAAAACCCTAATGGGACAAGAATAAGCCTAGGGAGGACGAAAATGACCTAAATGTTCATCCAATGACACAAACACACCTATTTGATGCACAAGATTCGTTAAAAACCCTAATTGGACAAGAATAAGCCTGGGGAGGACGAAAATGACCTAATTATTCATCCAATGACACAAACACACCTATTGGATGCACAAGATTGGTTAAAATCCTTAATTGGACAAGAATAAGCCTAGAGAGGAACAGAATGACCTAAATGTTAATCCAATGACACAAACACACCTATTGGATGCACAAGATTGGTTAAAAAATTTTATAGGACAAGAATAAGCCTAGAGAGGACGAAAATGACCTAAATGTTAATCCAATGACACAAATGAGTTTATTGGATGCACAAGATTGCTTGAAAAACCTAATAGGACAAGAATAAGCCTAGAGAGGACAAAAATGACCTAAATGTTAATCCAATGACACAAATGAGTTTATTGGATGCACAAGATTGGTTAAAAACCCTAATAGGACAAGAAAAAGCCTAGAGAGGACGAAAATGACCTAAATGTTAATCCAATGACACAAACACACCTATTGGATGCACAAGATTGGTTTAAAACCCTAATGGGTCAAGAGTAAAACTAGGGAGGACGAAAATGACCTAAATGTTCATACAATGACACAAACACACCTATTGGATGCACAAGATTGGTTAAAAACCCTAATTGCACTAGAATAAGCATGGAGAGGACGAAAATGACCGATATGTTAATCCAATGACACAAATGAATTTATTGGACGCACAAGATTGGTTATAAACCCTAATAGGACAAGAATAAGCCTATAGAGGACGCAAATGACCTAACTGTTAATCCAATGACACAAAGACACCTATTGGAAGCATAAGATTGGTTTAAAACCCTAATGGGACAAGAATAAGCCTAGGGAGGACGAAAATGACCTAAATGTTCATCCAATGACACAAACACACCTATTTGATGTACAAGATTCGTTAAAAACCCTAATTGGACAAGAATAAGCCTGGGGAGGACGAAAATGACCTAATTATTCATCCAATGACACAAACACATCTATTGGATGCACAAGATTGGTTAAAATCCTTAATTGGACAAGAATAAGCCTAGAGAGGAACATAATGACCTAAATGTTAATCCCATGACACAAACACACCTATTGGATGCACAAGATTGGTTAAAAATTTTTATAGGACAAGAATAAGCCTAGAGAGGACGATAATGACCTAAATGTTAATCCAATGACACAAATGAGTTTATTGGATGCACAAGATTGCTTGAAAAACCTAATAGGAAAACAATAAGCCTAGAGAGGACAAAAATGACCTAAATGTTAATCCAATGACACAAATGAGTTTATTGGACGCACAAGATTGGTTAAAAACCCTATTAGGACAAGAAAAAGCCTAGAGAGGACGAAAATGACCTAAATGTTCATCCAATGACACAAACACACCTATTTGATGCACAAGATTGGTTAAAAACCCAAATTGGACAAGAATAAGCCAAGAGAGGATGAAAATGACCTAAATGTTAATCCAATGACACAAATGAATTTATTAGATGCACCAGATTGGTTAAAAACCCTAATTCGACAAGAATAAGCCCAGGGAGGACGAAAACGACCTAAATGTTAATCCTATGACACAAACACACCTATTGGATGCGCAAGATTGGTTTAAAACCCTAATGGGACAAGAATAAGCCTAGGGAGGACGAAAACGACCTAAATGTTAATCCAATGACACAAACACTCCTATCGGATGCACAAGATTGGTTAAAAACCCTAATTGCATAAGAATAAGCCTAGGGAGGTCGAAAATGACCTAATTGTTCATCCAATGACACAAACACCCCTATTGGATGCACAAGATTGGTTAAAAACCCTAATTGGACAAGAATAAGCCTAAGGAGGACGAAAATGACCTAAATGTTCATCCAATTAAACAAACACACCCATTGGGGGTACAAGATTGGTTAAAAACCCAAATTGGACAAGAATAAGCCTAGAGAGGAAGAAAATGACCTAAATGTTAATCCAATGACACAAATGAATTTTTTGGATGCACCAGATTGGTTAAAAACCCTAATTCGAGAAGAATATGCTTGGGGAGGACGAAAATGACCTAAATAATAATCCAATGACACAAGCATACCTATTGGATGCACAAAATTGGTTTAAAACCCTAATGGGACAAGAATAAGCCTAGGGAGCACGAAAATGACCTAAATGTTCATCAAATGACACAAACACACCTATTGGATGACCATGATTGGTTAAAAACCCTAATTGGACAAGAATGAGCCTGGGGAGGACGAAAATCACCTAATTATTCATCGAATGACACAAACACACCTATTGGATGCACAAGATTGGTTAAAAACCATAATTGGACAAGAATAAGGCTAGAGAGGAAAAAAATGACCTAAATGTTAATCCAATAACACAAACACACCTATTGGATGGACAACATTGGTTTAAAACCCTAATTGGACAAGAATAAGCCTAGGGAGGACGAAAATGACCTAAATGTTATTCTAATGACACAAATGAGTTTATTGGATGCACAAGATTGCTTAAAAAACCTAATTGGACAAGAATAAGCCTAGAGAGGACGAAAATGACCTAAATGTTAATCCAATGACACAAATGAGTTTATTGGATGCACAAGATTGGTTAAAAACCCTAATAGGACAAGAAAAAGCCTAGAGAGGAAGAAAATGACCTAAATGTTAATCCAATGACACAAACACACCTATTGGATGCACAAGATTGGTTTAAAACCCTAATGGGACAAGAATAAAACTAGGGAGGACGAAAATGACCTAAATGTTCATACAATGACACAAACACACCTATTGGATGCACAAGATTGGTTAAAAACCCTAATTGGACAAGAATAAGCATGGAGAAGACGAAAATGACCGATATGTTAATCCAATGACACAAATGAATTTATTGAATGCACAAGATTGGTTATAAACCCTAATAGGACAAGAATAAGCTTAGAGAGGACGCAAATGACCTAACTGTTAATCCAATGACACAAACACACCTATTGGAAGCATAAGATTGGTTTAAAACCCTAATGGGACAAGAATAACCCTAGGGAGGAAGAAAATGACCTAAATGTTCATCCAATGACACAAACACACCTATTTGATGCACAAGATTCGTTAAAAACCCTAATTGGACAAGAATAAGCCTGGGGAGGACGAAAATGACCTAATTATTCATCCAATGACACAAACACACCTATTGGATGCACAAGATTGGTTAAAATCCTTAATTGGACAAGAATAAGCCTAGAGAGGAAAAGAATGACCTAAATGTTAATCCAATGACACAAACACACCTATTGGATGCACAAGATTGGTTAAAAACCGTAATTGGACAAAAATAAGCCTAGAGAGGACGAAAATGACCTAAATGTTAATCCAATGACACAAATGAATTTATTGGATGCACAAGATTGGTTAAAAACCCTAATTGGACAAGAATAAGCCTAGAGAGGACGAAAATTACCTAAATGTTAATCCAATGACACAAACACACCTATTGGATGCATAAGATTGGTTTAAAACCATAATGGGACAAGATTAAGCCTAAGGAGGACGAAAATGACCTAAATGTTCATCCAATGACACAAACACATCTATTGGATGCACAAGATTGGTTAAAAACCCTAATTGGACAAGAATAAGCATGGGGAGGATGAAAATGACCTAATTATTCATCCAATGACACAAATACACCTATTGGATGCACAAGATTGGTTAAAAACCCTAGTTGGACAAGAATAAGCCTAGGGAGGACGAAAATGACCTAATTGTTCATCCAATGACACAAACACACCTATCGGATGCACCAGATTGGTTAAAAACCCTAATTGGACAAGAATGAGCCTGGGGAGGACGAAAATGACCTAATTGTTCATCCAATGACACAAACACACCTATTGGATGCACAAGATTGGTTAAAAACCCAAATTGGACAAGAATAAGCCAAGAGAGGATGAAAATGACCTAAATGTTAATCCAATGACACAAATGAATTTATTAGATGCACCAGATTGGTTAAAAACCCTAATTCGACAAGAATAAGCCCAGGGAGGACGAAAATGACCTAAATGTTAATCCTATGACACAAACACACCTATTGGATGCGCAAGATTAGTTTAAAACCCTAATGGGACAAGAATACGCCTAGGGAGGATGAAAACGACCTAAATGTTAATCCAATGACACAAACACTCCTATCGGATGCACAAGTTTGGTTAAAAACCCTAATTGCATAAGAATAAGCCTAGGGAGGTCGAAAATGACCTAATTGTTCATCCAATGACACAAACACCCCTATTGGATGCACAAGATTGGTTAAAAACCCTAATTGGACAAGAATAAGCCTAAGGAGGACGAAAATGACCTAAATGTTCATCCAATTAAACAAACACACCCATTGGGGGTACAAGATTGGTTAAAAACCCAAATTGGACAAGAATAAGCCTAGAGAGGAAGAAAATGACCTAAATGTTAATCCAATGACACAAATGAATTTTTTGGATACACCAGATTGGTTAAAAACCCTAATTGGACAAGAATAAGCCTAATTCGAGAAGAATATGCCTGGGGAGGACGAAAATGACCTAAATGTTAATCCAATGACACAAGCATACCTATTGGATGCACAAAATTGGTTTAAAACCCTAATGGGACAAGAATAACCCCAGGGAGGACGAAAATGACCTAAATGTTAATCCTATGACACAAACACACCAATTGGATGCGCAAGATTGGTTTAAAACCCTAATGGGACAAGAATAAGCCTAGGGAGGACGAAAACGACCTAAATGTTAATCCAATGACACAAACACTCCTATCGGATGCACAAGATTGGTTAAAAACCCTAATTGCATAAGAATAAGCCTAGGGAGGTCGAAAATGACCTAATTGTTCATCCAATGACACAAACACCCCTATTGGATGCACAAGATTGGTTAAAAACCCTAATTGGACAAGAATAAGCCTAAGGAGGACGAAAATGACCTAAATGTTCATCCAATTAAACAAACACACCCATTGGGGGTACAAGATTGGTCAAAAACCCAAATTGGACAAGAATAAGCCTAGAGAGGAAGAAAATGACCTAAATGTTAATCCAATGACACAAATGAATTTTTTGGATGCACCAGATTGGTTAAAAACCCTAATTCGAGAAGAATATGCCTGGGGAGGACGAAAATGACCTAAATGTTAATCCAATGACACAAGCATACCTATTGGATGCACAAAATTGGTTTAAAACCCTAATGGGACAAGAATAAGCCTAGGGAGCACGAAAATGACCTAAATGTTCATCAAATGACACAAACACACCTATTGGATGACCATGATTGGTTAAAAACCCTAATTGGACAAGAATGAGCCTGGGGAGGACGAAAATCACCTAATTATTCATCGAATGACACAAACACACCTATTGGATGCACAAGATTGGTTTAAAACCCTAATTGGACAAGATTAAGCCTAGAGAGGACGAAAATGTCCTAAATGTTAATCCAATGACTCAAATGAATTTATTGGATGCACAAGATTGGTTAAAAACCCTAATTGAATAAGAATAAGCCTAGGGAGGACGAAAATGACTTAATTGTTCATCCAATGACACAAACACACCTATTGGATGCACAAGATTGGTTAAAAACCCTAATTGGACAAGAATAAGCTTAGGGAGAACGAAAATGACCTAAATGTTCATCCAATGACACAAACACACTTATTGGATGCACAAAATTGGTTAAAAACCCTAATTGGACAAGATTAAGCCTAGAGAGGACGAAAATGTCCTAAATGTTAATCAAATGACACAAATGAGTTTATTGGATGCACAAGATTGCTTAAAAAACCTAATTGGACAAGAATAAGCCTAGAGAGGACGAAAATGACCTAAATGTTAATCCAATGACACAAATGAGTTTATTGGATGCACAATATTGGTTAAAAACCCTAATAGGACAAGAATAAGGCTAGAGAGGAAAAAAATGACCTAAATGTTAATCCAATAACACAAACACACCTATTGGATGGACAACATTGGTTTAAAACCCTAATTGGACAAGAATAAGCCTAGGGAGGACGGAAATGACCTAAATGTTAATCTAATGACACAAATGAGTTTATTGGATGCACAAGATTGCTTAAAAAACCTAATTGGACAAGAATAAGCCTAGAGAGGACGAAAATGACCTAAATGTTAATCCAATGACACAAATGAGTTTATTGGATGCACAAGATTGGTTAAAAACCCTAATAGGACAAGAAAAAGCCTAGAGAGGACGAAAATGACCTAAATGTTAATCCAATGACACAAACACACCTATTGGATGCACAAGATTGGTTTAAAACCCTAATGGGACAAGAATAAAACTAGGGAGGACGAAAATGACCTAAATGTTCATACAATGACACAAACACACCTATTGGATGCACAAGATTGGTTAAAAACCCTAATTGAACAAGAATAAGCATGGAGAAGACGAAAATGACCGATATGTTAATCCAATGACACAAATGAATTTATTGAATGCACAAGATTGGTTATAAACCCTAATAGGACAAGAATAAGCTTAGAGAGGACGCAAATGACCTAACTGTTAACCCAATGACACAAACACACCTATTGGAAGCATAAGATTGGTTTAAAACCCTAATGGGACAAGTATAACCCTAGGGAGGACGAAAATGACCTAAATGTTCATCCAATGACACAAACACACCTATTTGATGCACAAGATTCGTTAAAAACCCTAATTGGACAAGAATAAGCCTGGGGAGGACGAAAATGACCTAATTATTCATCCAATGACACAAACACACCTATTGGATGCACAAGATTGGTTAAAATCCTTAATTGGACAAGAATAAGCCTAGAGAGGAAAAGAATGACCTAAATGTTAATCCAATGACACAAACACACCTATTGGATGCACAAGATTGGTTAAAAACCCTAATTGGACAAAAATAAGCCTAGAGAGGACGAAAATGACCTAAATGTTAATCCAATGACACAAATGAATTTATTGGATGCACAAGATTGGTTAAAAACCCTAAGTGGACAAGAATAAGCCTAGAGAGGACGAAAATTACCTAAATGTTAATCCAATGACACAAACACACCTATTGGATGCATAAGATTGGTTTAAAACCCTAATGGGACAAGATTAAGCCTAAGGAGGACCAAAATGACCTAAATGTTCATCCAATGACACAAACACATCTATTGGATGCACAAGATTGGTTAAAAACCCTAATTGGACAAGAATAAGCATGGGGAGGACGAAAATGACCTAATTATTCATCCAATGACACAAATACACCTATTGGATGCACAAGATTGGTTAAAAACCCTAGTTGGACAAGAATAAGCCTAGGGAGGACGAAAATGACCTAATTGTTCATCCAATGACACAAACACACCTATCGGATGCACCAGATTGGTTAAAAACCCTAATTGGACAAGAATGAGCCTGGGGAGGACGAAAATGACCTAATTGTTCATCCAATAACACAAACACACCTATTGGATGCACAAGATTGGTTAAAAAATCATAATTGGACAAGAATAAGCCTAGAGAGGAAAAAAATGACCTAAATGTTAATGCAATGACACAAACACACCTATTGGATGGACAACATTGGTTTAAAACCCTAATTGGACAAGAATAAGCCTAGGGAGGACGAAAATGACCTAAATGTTAATCCAATGACACAAATGAATTTATTAGATGCACCAGATTGGTTAAAAACCCTAATTCGACAAGAATAAGCCCGGGAAGGACGAAAATGACCTAAACGTTAATCCAATGACACAAACACACCTATTGGATGCGCAAGATTGGTTTAAAACCCTAATGGGACAAGAATAAGCCTAAGGAGGACGAAAATGACCTAATTGTTCTTCCAATGACACAAACGCCCCTATTGGATGCACAAGATTGGTTAAAAACCCTAATTGGACAAGAATAAGCCTAAGGAGGACGAAAATGACCTAAATGTTCATCCAATGACACAAACACACCCATTGGGGGCACAATAGTGGTTAAAAACCCGAATTGGACAAGAATAAACCTAGAGAGGAGGAAAATGACCTAAATGTTAATCCAATGACACAAATGAATTTATTGGATGCACCAGATTGGTTAAAAACCCTAATTCGACAAGAATAACCCTGGGGAGAGCGAAAATGACCTAAATGTTAATCCAATGACACAAACACTCCTATTGGATGCACAAGATTGGTTTAAAACTCTAATGGGACAAGAATAAGCCTAGGGAGGACGAAAATGACCTAAATGTTCATCCAATGACACAAACACACCTATTGGATTCACAAGATTGGTTAAAAACCCTAATTGGACAAGAATAAGCCTGGGGAGGACGAAAATGACCTAATTATTCATCCAATGACTCAAACACACCTATGGGATGCACAAGATTGGTTAAAAACCATAATTGGACAAGAATAAGCCTAGAGTGGAAAAAATGACCTAAATGTTAATCCAATGACACAAACACACCTATTGGATGGACAACATCGGTTTAAAACCATAATTGGACAAGAATAAGCCTAGGGAAGACGAAAATAACCTACATGTTCATCCAATGACACAAACACTTCTATTGGATACACAAGATTGGTTAAAAATTTTAATACGACAAGAATAAGCCTAGAGAGGACGAAAATGACCTAAATGTTAATCCAATGACACAGATGAGTTTATTGGATGCACAAGATTGCTTAAAAAACCTAATTGGACAAGAATAAGCCTAGAGAGGACGAAAATGACCTAAATGTTAGTCCAATGACACAAATGAGTTTATTGGATGCACAAGATTGGTTAAAAACCCTAATAGGACAAGAAAAAGCCTAGAGAGGACGAAAATGACCTAAATGTTAATCCAATGACACAAACACACCTATTGGATGCACAAGATTGGTTTAAAACCCTAATGGGACAAGAATAAAACTAGGGAGGACGAAAATGACCTAAATGTTCATACAATGACACAAATGAATTTATTAGATGCACCAGATTGGTTAAATACCCTAATTCGACAAGAATAAGCCTGGGGAGGACGAAAATGACCTAAATGTTAATCCTATGACACAAACACACCTATTGGATGCGCAAGATTGGTTTAAAACCCTAATGGGACAAGAATAAGCCTAGGGAGGACGAAAACGACCTAAATGTTAATCCAATGACACAAACACTCCTATCGGATGCACAAGATTGGTTAAAAACCCTAATTGCATAAGAATAAGCCTAGGGAGGTCGAAAATGACCTAATTGTTCATCCAATGACACAAACACCCCTATTGGATGCACAAGATTGGTTAAAAACCCTAATTGGACAAGAATAAGCCTAAGCTGGACGAAAATGACCTAAATGTTCATCCAATTAAACAAACACACCCATTGGGGGTACAAGATTGGTTAAAAATCTAAATTGGACAAGAATAAGCCTAGAGAGGAAGAAAATGACCTAGATGTTAATCCAATGACACAAATGAATTTTTTGGATGCACCAGATTGGTTAAAAACCCTAATTCGACAAGAATATGACTGGGGAGGACGAAAATGACCTAAATGTTAATCCAATGACACAAACACACCTATTGGATGCACAAAATTGGTTTAAAACCCTAATGGGACAAGAATAACCCTAGGGAGCACGAAAATGACCTAAATGTTCATCAAATGACACAAACACACCTATTGGATGACCAAGATTGGTTAAAAACCCTAATTGGACAAGAATGAGCCTGGGGAGGACGAAAATGACCTAATTGTTCATCCAATGACACAAGAATAAGCCTAGAGATGAAAAAAATGACCTAAATGTTAATCCAATGACACAAACACTCCTATTTGATACACAAGATTGGTTAAAATCCTTAATTGGACAAGAATAAGCCTAGAGAGGACGAAAATGACCTAAATATTAATCCTATGACACAAATGAATTTATTAGATGCACCAGATTGGTTAAAAACCCTAATTCGACAAGAATAAGCCCGGGAAGGACGAAAATGACCTAAACGTTAATCCAATGACACAAACACACCTATTGGATGCGCAAGATTGGTTTAAAACCCTAATGGGACAAGAATAAGCCTAGGGAGGACGAAAATGACCTAAATGTTAATCCATTGACACAAATGCACCTATTGGATGCACAAGATTGGTTAAAAACCCTAATTGCATAAGAATAAGCCTAGGGAGGACGAAAATGACCTAATTGTTCATCCAATGACACAGACACCCCTATTGGAAGCACAAGATTGGTTAAAAACCCAAATTGGACAAGAATAAGCCTAAGGAGGTTGAAAATGACCTAAATGTTCATCCAATTAAACAAACACACCCATTGGGGGCACAAGATTGGTTAAAAACCCAAATTGGACAAGAATGAGCCTATAGAGGAAGAAAATGACCTAAATGTTAATCCAATGACACAAATGAATTTTTTGGATGCACCAGATTGGTTAAAAACCATAATTCGACAAGAATAAGCCTGGGGAGGACGAAAATGACCTAAATGTTAATCCAATGACACAAACACACCTATTGGATGCACAAAGTTGGTTTAAAACCCTAATGGGACAAGAATAAGCCTAGGGAGGACGAAAATGACTTAAATGTTAATCCAATGACACAAACACGCCTATTGGATGGACAACATTGGTTTAAAACCCTAATAGGACAATAATAAGCCTAGGGAGGACGAAAATGACCTACATGTTCATCGAATGACACAAACACTTGTATTGGATACACAAGATTGGTTAAAAATTTTAATAGGACAAGAATAAGCCTAGAGAGGACGAAAATGACCTAAATGTTAATCTAATGACACAAATGAGTTTATTGGATGCACAAGATTGCTTAAAAAACCTAATTGGACAAGAATAAGCTTAGAGAGGACGAAAATGACTTAAATGTTAATCCAATGACACAAATGAGTTTATTGGATGCACAAGATTGGTTAAAAACCCTAATAGGAGAAGAAAAAGCCTAGAGAGGACGAAAATGACCTAAATGTTAATCCAATGACACAAACACACCTATTGGATGCACAAGATTGGTTTAAAACCCTAATGGGACAAGAATAAGCCTAGGGAGGACGAAAACGACCTAAATGTTAATCCAATGACACAAACACTCCTATCGGATGCACAAGATTGGTTAAAAACCCTAATTGCATAAGAATAAGCCTAGGGAGGTCGAAAATGACCTAATTGTTCATCCAATGACACAAACACCCCTATTGGATGCACAAGATTGGTTTAAAACCCTAATGGGACAAGAATAAAACTAGGGAGGACGAAAATGACCTAAATGTTCATACAATGACACAAACACTTCAATTGGATACACAAGATTGGTTAAAAACACACTTATTGGATGTACAAAATTGGTTTAAAACCCTAAAGGGACAAGAATAAGCCTAGGGAGGACGGAAATTATCTAAATGTTCATCCAATGACACAAACACACCTATTGGATGCAAAAGATTCGTTAAAAACCATAATTGGACAAGAATAAGCCTAGAGAGGAAAAAAATGACCTAAATGTTAATCCAATGACACAAACACACCTATTGGATGGACAACATTGGTTTAAAACCCTAATTGGACACGAATAAGCCTAGGGAAGACGAAAATAACCTACATGTTCATCCAATGACACAAACACTTCAATTGGATACACAAGATTGGTTAAAAACCCTAATTGCATAAGAATAAGCCTAGGGAGGTCGAAAATGACCTAATTGTTCATCCAATGACACAAACACCCCTATTGGATGCACAAGATTGGTTAAAAACCCTAATTGGACAAGAATAAGCCTAAGGAGGACGAAAATGACCTAAATGTTCATCCAATTAAACAAACAAACCCATTGGGGGTACAAGATTGGTTAATAACCCAAATTGGACAAGAATAAGCCTAGAGAGGAAGAAAATGACCTAAATGTTAATCCAATTACACAAATGAATTTTTTGGATGCACCAGATTGGTTAAAAACCCTAATTCGACAAGAATATGCCTGGGGAGGACGAAAATGACTTAAATGTTAATCCAATGACACAAACACACCTATTGGATGCACAAAATTGGTTTAAAACCCTAATGGGACAAGAATAAGCCTAGGGAGCACGAAAATGACCTAACTGTTAATCCAATGACAAAAACACACCTATTGGATGCACAAAATTGGTTTAAAACCCTAATGGGACAAGAATAAGCCTTGGGAGGACGAAAATGACCTAAATGTTCATCAAATGACACAAACACACCTATTGGATGACCAAGATTGGTTAAAAACCCTAATTGGACAAGAATGAGCCTGTGGAGGACGAAAATGACCTAATTATTCATCCAATGACACAAACACACCTATTGGATGCACAAGATTGGTTAAAAACCATAATTGGACAAGAATAAGCCTAGAGAGGAAAAAAAATGACTTAAATGTTAATCCAATGACACAAACACACCTATTGGATGGACAACATTGGTTTAAAACCCTAATTGGACAAGAATAAAACTAGGGAGGACGAAAATGACCTACATGTTCATCCAATGACACAAACACTTCAATTGGATACACAAGATTGGTTAAAAATTTTAATAGGACAAGAATAAGCCTAGAGAGGACGAAAATGACCTAAATGTTATTCCAATGACACAAATGAGTTTATTGGATGCACAAGATTGTTTAAAAAACCTTATAGGACAAGAATAAGCCTAGAGAGGACAAAAATGACCTCAATGTTAATCCAATGACAAAAACACACCTATTGGATGCACAAGATTGGTTAAAAACCCTAATAGGACAAGAATAAGCCTAAGGAGGACGAAAATGACCTAAATGTTCATCCAATTAAACAAACACACCCATTGGGGGTACAAGATTGGTTATAACCCAAATTGGACAAGAATAAGCCTAGAGAGGAAGAAAATGACCTAAATGTTAATCCAATGACACAAATGAATTTTTTGGATGCACCAGATTGGTTAAAAACCCTAATTCGACAAGAATATGCCTGGGGAGGACGAAAATGACCTAAATGTTAATCCAATGACACAAACACACCTATTGGATGCACAAAATTGGTTTAAAACCCTAATGGGACAAGAATAAGCCTAGGGAGCACGAAAATGACCTAAATGTTCATCAAATGACACAAACACACCTATTGGATGACGAAGATTGGTTAAAAACCCTAATTGGACAAGAATGAGCCTGGGGAGGACGAAAATGACCTAATTGTTCATCCAATGACACAAACACACCTATTGGATGCACAAGATTGGTTAAAAACTATAATTGGACAAGAATAAGCCTAGAGAGGAAAAAAATGACCTAAATGTTAATCCAATGACACAAACACACCTATTGGATGGACAACATTGGTTTAAAACCCTAATTGGACAAGAATAAGCCTAGGGAAGACGAAAATAACCTACATGTTCATCCAATGACACAAACACTTCAATTGGATACACAAGATTGGTTAAAAATTTTAATAGGACAAGAATAAGCCTAGAGAGGACGAAAATGACCTAAATGTTAATCCAATGACACAAATGAGTTTATTGGATGCACAAGATTGCTTAAAAACCCTAATAGGACAAGAAAAAGCCTAGAGAGGACGAAAATGACCTAAATGTTTATCCAATGACACAAACACACCTAATGGATGCACAAGATTGGTTAAAAACCCAAATTGGACAAGAATAAAACAAAAGAGAGGATGAAAATGACCTAAATGTTAATCCAATGACACAAATGAATTTATTGGATGCACCAGATTGGTTAAAAACCCTAATTCGACAAGAATAAGCCCGGGGAGGACGAAAATGACCTAAATGTTAATCCTATGACCCAAACACACCTATTGGATGCGCAAGATTGGTTTAAAACCCAAATGGGACAAGAATAAGCCTAGGGAGGACGAAAACGACCTAAATGTTAATCCAATGACACAAACACTCCTATCGGATGCACAAGATTGGTCAAAAACCCTAATAGCATAAGAATAAGCCTAGGGTGGTCGAAAATGACCTAGTTGTTCATCCAATGACACAAACACCCCTATTGGATGCACAAGATTGGTTAAAAACCCTAATTGGACAAGAATGAGCCTGGGGAGGACGAAAATGACCTAATTGTTCATCCAATGACACAAACACACCTATTGGATGCACAAGATTGGTTAAAAACCATAATTGGACAAGAATAAGCCTAGAGAGGAAAACAATGACCTAAATGTTAATCCGATGACACAAACACACCTATTGGATGGACAACATTGGTTTAAAACCCTAATTGGACAAGAATAAGCCTAGGGAAGACGAAAATAACCTACATGTTCATCCAATGACACAAACACTTCAATTGGATACACAAGATTGGTTAAAAATTTTAATAGGACAAGAATAAGCCTAGAGAGGACGAAAATGACCTAAATGTTAATCCAATGACACAAATGAGTTTATTGGATGCACAAGATTGCTTAAAAACCCTAATAGGACAAGAAAAAGCCTAGAGAGGACGAAAATGACCTAAATGTTTATCCAATGACACAAACACACCTAATGGGTGCACAAGATTGGTTAAAAACCCAAATTGGACAAGAATAAAACAAAAGAGAGGATGAAAATGACCTAAATGTTAATCCAATGACACAAATGAATTTATTAGATGCACCAGATTGGTTAAAAACCCTAATTCGACAAGAATAAGCCCGGGGAGGACGAAAATGACCTAAATGTTAATCCTATGACCCAAACACACCTATTGGATGCGCAAGATTGGTTTAAAACCCTAATGGGACAAGAATAAGCCTAGGGAGGACGAAAACGACCTAAATGTTAATCCAATGACACAAACACTCCTATCGGATGCACAAGATTGGTTAAAAACCCTAATTGCACAAGAATAAGCCTAGGGAGGTCGAAAATGACCTAATTGTTCATCCAATGACACAAACACCCCTATTGGATGCACAAGATTGGTTAAAAACCCTAATTGGACAAGAATAAGCCTAAGGAGGACGAAAATGACCTAAATGTTCATCCAATTAAACAAACACACCCATTGGGGGTACAAGATTGGTTATAACCCAAATTGGACAAGAATAAGCCTAGAGAGGAAGAAAATGACCTAAATGTTAATCCAATGACACAAATGAATTTTTTGGATGCACCAGATTGGTTAAAAACCCTAATTCGACAAGAATATGCCTGGGGAGGACGAAAATGACCTAAATGTTAATCCAATGACACAAACACACCTATTGGATGCACAAAATTGGTTTAAAACCCTAATGGGACAAGAATAAGCCTAGGGAGCACGAAAATGACCTAAATGTTCATCCAATGACACAAACACACCTATTGGATGACCAAGATTGGTTAAAAACCCTAATTGGACAAGAATGAGCCTGGGGAGGACGAAAATGACCTAATTGTTCATCCAATGACACAAACACACCTATTGGATGCACAAGATTGGTTAAAAACCATAATTGGACAAGAATAAGCCTAGAGAGGAAAAAAATGACCTAAATGTTAATCCAATGACACAAATGAATTTTTTGGATGCACCAGATTGGTTAAAAACCCTAATTCGACAAGAATATGCCTGGGGAGGACGAAAATGACCTAAATGTTAATCCAATGACACAAACACACCTATTGGATGCACAAAATTGGTTTAAAACCCTAATGGGACAAGAATAAGCCTAGGGAGCACGAAAATGACCTAAATGTTCATCAAATGACACAAACACACCTATTGGATGACCAAGATTGGTTAAAAACCCTAATTGGACAAGAATGAGCCTGGGGAGGACGAAAATGACCTAATTGTTCATCCAATGACACAAACACACCTATTGGATGCACAAGATTGGTTAAAAACCATAATTGGACAAGAATAAGCCTAGAGATGAAAAAAATGAACTAAATGTTAATCCAATGACACAAACACACCTATTGGATGGACAACATTGGTTTAAAACCCTAAATGGACAAGAATAAGCCTAGAGAGGACGAAAATGACCTAAATGTTAATCCAAAGACACAAATGAATTTATTAGATGCACCAGATTGGTTAAAAACCCTAATTCGACAAGAATAAGCCCGGGAAGGACGAAAATGACCTAAATGTTAATCCAATGACACAAACACACCTATTGGATGCGCAAGATTGGTTTAAAACCCTAGTGGGACAAGAATAAGCCTAGGGACGACGAAAATGACCTAAATGTTAATCCAATGACACAAACACTCCTATTGGATGCACAAGATTGGTTAAAAACCCTAATTGCATAAGAATAAGCCTAGGGAGGACGAAAATGACCTAATTGTTCATCCAATGACACAAACACACCTATTGGATGCACAAGATTGGTTAAAAACCCTAATTGGACAAGAATAAGCCTAGGGAGGACGAAAATGACCTAAATGTTCATCCAATGACACAAACACACCTATTGGATGCACAAGAATGGTTAAAAACCCTAATTGGACAAGATTAAGTGTAGGGAGGACGAAAATGACCTAAATGTTCAACTAATGACACAAACACACCTATTGGATGCACAAGATTGGTTAAAAACCCTAATTGGACAAGAAGAACCCTAGGGAGGACGAAAATGACCTAAATGTTCATCCAATGACACAAACACACCTATTGGATGCACAAGATTGGTTAAAAACCCTAATTGGACAAGAAGAACCCTAGGGAGAACGAAAATGACCTAAATTTTCATCCAATGACACAAACACACCTATTGGATGCACAAGATTGGTTAAAAACCCTAATTGGACAAGAAGAACCCTAGGGAGGACGAAAATGACCTAAATGTTCATCCAATGACACAAACACACCTATTGGATGCACAAGATTGGTTAAAAACCCTAATTTGACAAGATTAAGTGTAGGGAGGACGAAATTGACCTAAATATTCATCGAATGACACAAACACACCTATTGGATGCACAAGATTGGTTAAAAACCCTAATTGGACAAGAAGAACCCTAGGGAGGACGAAAATGACCTAAATGTTCATCCAATGACACAAACACACCTATTGGATGCACAAGATTGGTTAAAAACCCTAATTGGACAAGAAGAACCCTAGGGAGGACGAAAATGACCTAAATGTTCATCCAATGACACAAACACACCTATTGGATGCACAAGATTGGTTAAAAACCCTAATTTGACAAGATTAAGGGTAGGGAGGACGAAAATGACCTAAATGTTCATCCAATGACACAAACACACCTATTGGATGCACAAGATTGGTTAAAAACCCTAATTGGAGAAGAATAACCCTAGGGAGGACGAAAATGACCTAAATGTTCATCCAATGACACAAACACACCTATTGGATGCACAAGATTGGTTAAAAACCCTAATTGGAGAAGAATAAACCTAGGGA
The DNA here is from genome assembly GCA_037974875.1 of Cicer bijugum. NCBI lineage: Eukaryota > Viridiplantae > Streptophyta > Magnoliopsida > Fabales > Fabaceae > Cicer > Cicer bijugum. Next base: position 293,996 of record JBBPBT010001074.1, read on the forward strand.
GGACGAAAATGACCTAAATGTTCATCCAATGACACAAACACACTAATTGGATGCACAAGATTGGTTAAAAACCCTAATTGGAGAAGAATAATCCTAGGGAGGACGAAAATGACCTAAATGTTCATCCAATGACACAAACACACCTATTGGATGCACAAGATTGGTTAAAAACCCAAATTGGAGAAGAATAACCCTAGGGAGGACGAAAATGACCTAAATGTTCATCCAAAGACACAAACACACCTATTGGATGCACAAGAATGGTTAAAAACCCTAATTGGACAACATTAAGTGTAGGGAGGACGAAAATGACCTAAATGTTCATCCAATGACACAAACACACCTATTGGATGCACAAGATTGGTTAAAAACCCTAATTGGACAAGAAGAACCCTAGGGAGGACGAAAATGACCTAAATGTTCATCCAATGACACAAACACACCTATTGGATGCACAAGATTGCTTAAAAACCCTAATTGGACAAGAAGAACCCTAGGGAGGACGAAAATGACTTAAATGTTCATCCAATGACACAAACACACCTATTGGATGCACAAGATTGGTTAAAAACCCTAATTGGACAAGAAGAACCCTAGGGAGGACGAAAATGACCTATATGTTCATCCAATGACACAAACACACCTATTGGATGCACAAGATCGGTTAAAAACCCTAATTTGAAAAGATTAAGTGTAGGGAGAACGAAAATGACCTAAATGTTCATCCAATGACACAAACACACATATTGGATGCACAAGATGGGTTAAAAACCCTAATTGGAGAAGAATTACCCTAGGGAGGACGAAAATGACCAAAATGTTCATCCAATGACACAAACACACCTATTGGATGCACAAGATTGGTTAAAAACCCTAATTGGACAAGAATAAGTGTAGGAAGGACGAAAATGACCTAAATGTTCATCCAATGACACAAACACACCTATTGGATGCACAAGATTGGTTAAAAACCCTAATTGGACAAGAATAAGTGTAGGAAGGACGAAAATGACCTAAATGTTCATCCAATGTCACAAACACACCTATTGGATGCACAAGATTGGTTAAAAACCCTAATTGGACAAGAATAAACCTAGGGAGGACGAAAATGACCTAAATGTTCATCCAATGACACAAACACACCTATTGGATGCACAAGATTGGTTAAAAACCCTAATTGGACAAGAATAAGCCTAGAGAGGACGAAAATGACCTAAATGTTAATCCAATGACAAAAACACACCTATTGGATGCACAAGATTGGTTTAAAACCCTAATGGGACAAGAATAAAACTAGGGAGGACGAAAATGACCTAAATGTTCATACAATGACACAAACACACCTATTGGATGCACAAGATTGGTTAAAAACCCTAATTGGACAAGAATAAGCCTGGTGAGGACGAAAATGACCGATATGTTAATCCAATGACACAAATGAATTTATTGGATGCACAAGATTGGTTATAAACCCTAATAGGACAAGAATAAGCCTAGAGAGGACGAAAATGACCTAACTGTTAATCCAATGACAAAAACACACCTATTGGATGCACAAAATTGGTTTACAACCCTAATGGGACAAGAATAAGCCTAGGGAGGACGAAAATGACCTAAATGTTCATCAAATGACACAAACACACCTATTGGATGACCAAGATTGGTTAAAAACCCTAATTGGACAAGAATGAGCCTGGGGAGGACGAAAATGACCTAATTGTTCATCCAATGACACAAACACACCTATTGGATACACAAGATTGGTTAAAAACCATAATTGGACAAGAATAAGCCTAGAGAGGAAAAAAATGACCTAAATGTTAATCCAATGACACAAACACACCTATTGGATGGACAGCATTGGTTTAAAACCCTAATTGGACAAGAATAAGCCTAGGGAAGACGAAAATAACCTACATGTTCATCCAATGACACAAACACTTCAATTGGATACACAAGATTGGTTAAAAATTTTAATAGGACAAGAATAAGCCTAGAGAGGACGAAAATGACCTAAATGTTAATCCAATGACACAAATGAGTTTATTGGATGCACAAGATTGCTTAAAAACCCTAATAGGACAAGAAAAAGCCTAGAGAGGACGAAAATGACCTAAATGTTAATCCAATGACACAAACACACCTAATGGATGCACAAGATAGGTTAAAAACCCAAATTGGACAAGAATTAGCCAAGAGAGGATGAAAATGACCTAAATGTTAATCCAATGACACAAATGAATTTATTAGATGCACCAGATTGGTTAAAAACCCTAATTCGACAAGAATAAGCCCGGGGAGGACGAAAATGACCTAAATGTTAATCCTATGACACAAACACACCTATTGGATGCGCAAGATTGGTTTAAAACCCTAATGGGACAAGAATAAGCCTAGGGAGGACGAAAACGACCTAAATGTTAATCCAATGACACAAACACTCCTATCGGATGCACAAGATTGGTTAAAAACCCTAATTGCATAAGAATAAGCCTAGGGAGGTCGAAAATGACCTAATTGTTCATCCAATGACACAAACACCCCTATTGGATGCACAAGATTGGTTAAAAACCCTAATTGGACAAGAATAAGCCTAAGGAGGACGAAAATGACCTAAATGTTCATCCAATTTAACAAACACACCCATTGGGGGTACAAGATTGGTTATAACCCAAATTGGACAAGAATAAGCCTAGAGAGGAAGAAAATGACCTAAATGTTAATCCAATGACACAAATGAATTTTTTGGATGCACCAGATTGGTTAAAAACCCTAATTCGACAAGAATATGCCTGGGGAGGACGAAAATGACTTAAATGTTAATCCAATGACACAAACACACCTATTGGATGCACAAAATTGGTTTAAAACCCTAATGGGACAAGAATAAGCCTAGGGAGCACGAAAATGACCTAAATGTTCATCAAATGACACAAACACACCTATTGGATGACCAAGATTGGTTAAAAACCCTAATTGGACAAGAATGAGCCTGGGGAGGACGAAAATGACCTAATTGTTCATCCAATGACACAAACACACCTATTGGATGCACAAGATTGGTTAAAAACTATAATTGGACAAGAATAAGCCTAGAGAGGAAAAAAATGACCTAAATATTAATCCAATGACACAAACACACCTATTGGATGGACAACATTGGTTTAAAACCCGAATTGGACAAGAATAAGCCTAGGGAAGACGAAAATAACCTACATGTTCATCCAATGACACAAACACTTCAATTGGATACACAAGATTGGTTAAAAATTTTAATAGGACAAGAATAAGCCTAGAGAGGACGAAAATGACCTAAATGTTAATCCAATGACACAAATGAGTTTATTGGATGCACAAGATTGCTTAAAAACCCTAATAGGACAAGAAAAAGCCTAGAGAGGACGAAAATGACCTAAATGTTTATCCAATGACACAAACACACCTAATGGGTGCACAAGATTGGTTAAAAACCCAAATTGGACAAGAATAAAACAAAAGAGAGGATGAAAATGACCTAAATGTTAATCCAATGACACAAATGAATTTATTAGATGCACCAGATTGGTTAAAAACCCTAATTCGACAAGAATAAGCCCGGGGAGGACGAAAATGACCTAAATGTTAATCCTATGACCCAAACACACCTATTGGATGCGCAAGATTGGTTTAAAACCCTAATGGGACAAGAATAAGCCTAGGGAGGACGAAAACGACCTAAATGTTAATCCAATGACACAAACACTCCTATCGGATGCACAAGATTGGTTAAAAACCCTAATAGCATAAGAATAAGCCTAGGGTGGTCGAAAATGACCTAGTTGTTCATCCAATGACACAAACACCCCTATTGGATGCACAAGATTGGTTAAAAACCCTAATTGGACAAGAATGAGCCTGGGGAGGACGAAAATGACCTAATTGTTCATCCAATGACACAAACACACCTATTGGATGCACAAGATTGGTTAAAAACCATAATTGGACAAGAATAAGCCTAGAGAGGAAAACAATGACCTAAATGTTAATCCGATGACACAAACACACCTATTGGATGGACAACATTGGTTTAAAACCCTAATTGGACAAGAATAAGCCTAGGGAAGACGAAAATAACCTACATGTTCATCCAATGACACAAACACTTCAATTGGATACACAAGATTGGTTAAAAATTTTAATAGGACAAGAATAAGCCTAGAGAGGACGAAAATGACCTAAATGTTAATCCAATGACACAAATGAGTTTATTGGATGCACAAGATTGCTTAAAAACCCTAATAGGACAAGAAAAAGCCTAGAGAGGACGAAAATGACCTAAATGTTTATCCAATGACACAAACACACCTAATGGGTGCACAAGATTGGTTAAAAACCCAAATTGGACAAGAATAAAACAAAAGAGAGGATGAAAATGACCTAAATGTTAATCCAATGACACAAATGAATTTATTAGATGCACCAGATTGGTTAAAAACCCTAATTCGACAAGAATAAGCCCGGGGAGGACGAAAATGACCTAAATGTTAATCCTATGACCCAAACACACCTATTGGATGCGCAAGATTGGTTTAAAACCCTAATGGGACAAGAATAAGCCTAGGGAGGACGAAAACGACCTAAATGTTAATCCAATGACACAAACACTCCTATCGGATGCACAAGATTGGTTAAAAACCCTAATTGCACAAGAATAAGCCTAGGGAGGTCGAAAATGACCTAATTGTTCATCCAATGACACAAACACCCCTATTGGATGCACAAGATTGGTTAAAAACCCTAATTGGACAAGAATAAGCCTAAGGAGGACGAAAATGACCTAAATGTTCATCCAATTAAACAAACACACCCATTGGGGGTACAAGATTGGTTATAACCCAAATTGGACAAGAATAAGCCTAGAGAGGAAGAAAATGACCTAAATGTTAATCCAATGACACAAATGAATTTTTTGGATGCACCAGATTGGTTAAAAACCCTAATTCGACAAGAATATGCCTGGGGAGGACGAAAATGACCTAAATGTTAATCCAATGACACAAACACACCTATTGGATGCACAAAATTGGTTTAAAACCCTAATGGGACAAGAATAAGCCTAGGGAGCACGAAAATGACCTAAATGTTCATCCAATGACACAAACACACCTATTGGATGACCAAGATTGGTTAAAAACCCTAATTGGACAAGAATGAGCCTGGGGAGGACGAAAATGACCTAATTGTTCATCCAATGACACAAACACACCTATTGGATGCACAAGATTGGTTAAAAACCATAATTGGACAAGAATAAGCCTAGAGAGGAAAAAAATGACCTAAATGTTAATCCAATGACACAAATGAATTTTTTGGATGCACCAGATTGGTTAAAAACCCTAATTCGACAAGAATATGCCTGGGGAGGACGAAAATGACCTAAATGTTAATCCAATGACACAAACACACCTATTGGATGCACAAAATTGGTTTAAAACCCTAATGGGACAAGAATAAGCCTAGGGAGCACGAAAATGACCTAAATGTTCATCAAATGACACAAACACACCTATTGGATGACCAAGATTGGTTAAAAACCCTAATTGGACAAGAATGAGCCTGGGGAGGACGAAAATGACCTAATTGTTCATCCAATGACACAAACACACCTATTGGATGCACAAGATTGGTTAAAAACCATAATTGGACAAGAATAAGCCTAGAGATGAAAAAAATGAACTAAATGTTAATCCAATGACACAAACACACCTATTGGATGGACAACATTGGTTTAAAACCCTAAATGGACAAGAATAAGCCTAGAGAGGACGAAAATGACCTAAATGTTAATCCAAAGACACAAATGAATTTATTAGATGCACCAGATTGGTTAAAAACCCTAATTCGACAAGAATAAGCCCGGGAAGGACGAAAATGACCTAAATGTTAATCCAATGACACAAACACACCTATTGGATGCGCAAGATTGGTTTAAAACCCTAGTGGGACAAGAATAAGCCTAGGGACGACGAAAATGACCTAAATGTTAATCCAATGACACAAACACTCCTATTGGATGCACAAGATTGGTTAAAAACCCTAATTGCATAAGAATAAGCCTAGGGAGGACGAAAATGACCTAATTGTTCATCCAATGACACAAACACCCCTATTGGATGCACAAGATTGGTTAAAAACCCTAATTGGACAAGAATAAGCCTAAGGAGGACGAAAATGACCTAAATGTTCATCCAATTAAACAAACACACCCATTGGGGGTACAAGATTGTTTAAAAACCCAAATTGGACAAGAATAAGCCTAGAGAGGAAGAAAATGACCTAAATGTTAATCCAATGACACAAATGAATTTTTTGGATGCACCAGATTGGTTAAAAACCCTAATTCGACAAGAATATGCCTGGGGAGGACGAAAATGACCTAAATGTTAATCCAATGACACAAACACACCTATTGGATGCACAAAATTGGTTAAAAACCCTAATGGGACAAGAATAAGCCTAGGGAGCACGAAAATGACCTAAATGTTCATCAAATGACACAAACACACCTATTGGATGACCAAGATTGGTTAAAAACCCTAATTGGACAAGAATGAGCCTGGGGAGGACGAAAATGACCTAATTGTTCATCCAATGACACAAACACACCTATTGGATGCACAAGATTGGTTAAAAACTATAATTGGACAAGAATAAGCCTAGAGAGGAAAAAAATGACCTAAATGTTAATCCAATGACACAAACACACCTATTGGATGGACAACATTAGTTTAAAACCCTAATTGGACAAGAATAAGCCTAGGGAAGACAAAAATAACCTACATGTTCATCCAATGACACAAACACTTCAATTGGATACACAAGATTGGTTAAAAATTTTAATAGGACAAGAATAAGCCTAGAGAGGACGAAAATGACCTAAATGTTAATCCAATGACACAAATGAGTTTATTGGATGCACAAGATTGCTTAAAAACCCTAATAGGACAAGAAAAAGCCTAGAGAGGACGAAAATGACCTAAATGTTAATCCAATGACACAAACACACCTAATGGATGCACAAGATTGGTTAAAAACCCAAATTGGACAACAATAAAACAAAAGAGAGGATGAAAATGACCTAAATGTTAATCCAATGACACAAATGAATTTATTAGATGCACCAGATTGGTTAAAAACCCTAATTCGACAAGAATAAGCCCGGGGAGGACGAAAATGACCTAAATGTTAATCCTATGACCCAAACACACCTATTGGATGCGCAAGATTGGTTAAAAACTATAATTGGACAAGAATAAGCCTAGAGAGGAAAAAAATGACCTAAATGTTAATCCAATGACACAAACACACCTATTGGATGGACAACATTGGTTTAAAACCCTAATTGGACAAGAATAAGCCTAGGGAAGACGAAAATAACCTACATGTTCATCCAATGACACAAACACTTCAATTGGATACACAAGATTGGTTAAAAATTTTAATAGGACAAGAATAAGCCTAGAGAGGACGAAAATGACCTAAATGTTAATCCAATGACACAAATGAGTTTATTGGATGCACAAGATTGCTTAAAAACCCTAATAGGACAAGAAAAAGCCTAGAGAGGACGAAAATGACCTAAATGTT
>JBBPBT010001074.1:301855-338992 GCA_037974875.1 Cicer bijugum
ATGACACAAACACACCTATTGGATGGACAACATTGGTTTAAAACCCTAATTGGACAAGAATAAGCCTAGGGAAGACGAAAATAACCTACATGTTCATCCAATGACACAAACACTTCAATTGGATACACAAGATTGGTTAAAAATTTTAATAGGACAAGAATAAGCCTAGAGAGGACGAAAATGACCTAAATGTTAATCCAATGACACAAATGAGTTTATTGGATGCACAAGATTGCTTAAAAACCCTAATAGGACAAGAAAAAGCCTAGAGAGGACGAAAATGACCTAAATGTTTATCCAATGACACAAACACACCTAATGGGTGCACAAGATTGGTTAAAAACCCAAATTGGACAAGAATAAAACAAAAGAGAGGATGAAAATGACCTAAATGTTAATCCAATGACACAAATGAATTTATTAGATGCACCAGATTGGTTAAAAACCCTAATTCGACAAGAATAAGCCCGAGGAGGACGAAAATGACCTAAATGTTAATCCTATGACCCAAACACACCTATTGGATGCGCAAGATTGGTTTAAAACCCTAATGGGACAAGAATAAGCCTAGCGAGGACGAAAACGACCTAAATGTTAATCCAATGACACAAACACTCCTATCGGATGCACAAGATTGGTTAAAAACCCTAATTGCATAAGAATAAGCCTAGGGTGGTCGAAAATGACCTAGTTGTTCATCCAATGACACAAACACCCCTATTGGATGCACAAGATTGGTTAAAAACCCTAATTGGACAAGAATAAGCCTAAGGAGGACGAAAATGACCTAAATGTTCATCCAATTAAACAAACACACCCATTGGGGGTACAAGATTGGTTATAACCCAAATTGGACAAGAATAAGCCTAGAGAGGAAGAAAATGACCTAAATGTTAATCCAATGACACAAATGAATTTTTTGGATGCACCAGATTGGTTAAAAACCCTAATTCGACAAGAATATGCCTGGGGAGGACGAAAATGACCTAAATGTTAATCCAATGACACAAACACACCTATTGGATGCACAAAATTGGTTTAAAACCCTAATGGGACAAGAATAAGCCTAGGGAGCACGAAAATGACCTAAATGTTCATCAAATGACACAAACACACCTATTGGATGACGAAGATTGGTTAAAAACCCTAATTGGACAAGAATGAGCCTGGGGAGGACGAAAATGACCTAATTGTTCATCCAATGACACAAACACACCTATTGGATGCACAAGATTGGTTAAAAACTATAATTGGACAAGAATAAGCCTAGAGAGGAAAAAAATGACCTAAATGTTAATCCAATGACACAAACACACCTATTGGATGGACAACATTGGTTTAAAACCCTAATTGGACAAGAATAAGCCTAGGGAAGACGAAAATAACCTACATGTTCATCCAATGACACAAACACTTCAATTGGATACACAAGATTGGTTAAAAATTTTAATAGGACAAGAATAAGCCTAGAGAGGACGAAAATGACCTAAATGTTAATCCAATGACACAAATGAGTTTATTGGATGCACAAGATTGCTTAAAAACCCTAATAGGACAAGAAAAAGCCTAGAGAGGACGAAAATGACCTAAATGTTTATCCAATGACACAAACACACCTAATGGATGCACAAGATTGGTTAAAAACCCAAATTGGACAAGAATAAAACAAAAGAGAGGATGAAAATGACCTAAATGTTAATCCAATGACACAAATGAATTTATTGGATGCACCAGATTGGTTAAAAACCCTAATTCGACAAGAATAAGCCCGGGGAGGACGAAAATGACCTAAATGTTAATCCTATGACCCAAACACACCTATTGGATGCGCAAGATTGGTTTAAAACCCAAATGGGACAAGAATAAGCCTAGGGAGGACGAAAACGACCTAAATGTTAATCCAATGACACAAACACTCCTATCGGATGCACAAGATTGGTTAAAAACCCTAATAGCATAAGAATAAGCCTAGGGTGGTCGAAAATGACCTAGTTGTTCATCCAATGACACAAACACCCCTATTGGATGCACAAGATTGGTTAAAAACCCTAATTGGACAAGAATGAGCCTGGGGAGGACGAAAATGACCTAATTGTTCATCCAATGACACAAACACACCTATTGGATGCACAAGATTGGTTAAAAACCATAATTGGACAAGAATAAGCCTAGAGAGGAAAACAATGACCTAAATGTTAATCCGATGACACAAACACACCTATTGGATGGACAACATTGGTTTAAAACCCTAATTGGACAAGAATAAGCCTAGGGAAGACGAAAATAACCTACATGTTCATCCAATGACACAAACACTTCAATTGGATACACAAGATTGGTTAAAAATTTTAATAGGACAAGAATAAGCCTAGAGAGGACGAAAATGACCTAAATGTTAATCCAATGACACAAATGAGTTTATTGGATGCACAAGATTGCTTAAAAACCCTAATAGGACAAGAAAAAGCCTAGAGAGGACGAAAATGACCTAAATGTTTATCCAATGACACAAACACACCTAATGGGTGCACAAGATTGGTTAAAAACCCAAATTGGACAAGAATAAAACAAAAGAGAGGATGAAAATGACCTAAATGTTAATCCAATGACACAAATGAATTTATTAGATGCACCAGATTGGTTAAAAACCCTAATTCGACAAGAATAAGCCCGGGGAGGACGAAAATGACCTAAATGTTAATCCTATGACCCAAACACACCTATTGGATGCGCAAGATTGGTTTAAAACCCTAATGGGACAAGAATAAGCCTAGGGAGGACGAAAACGACCTAAATGTTAATCCAATGACACAAACACTCCTATCGGATGCACAAGATTGGTTAAAAACCCTAATAGCATAAGAATAAGCCTAGGGTGGTCGAAAATGACCTAGTTGTTCATCCAATGACACAAACACCCCTATTGGATGCACAAGATTGGTTAAAAACCCTAATTGGACAAGAATGAGCCTGGGGAGGACGAAAATGACCTAATTGTTCATCCAATGACACAAACACACCTATTGGATGCACAAGATTGGTTAAAAACCATAATTGGACAAGAATAAGCCTAGAGAGGAAAACAATGACCTAAATGTTAATCCGATGACACAAACACACCTATTGGATGGACAACATTGGTTTAAAACCCTAATTGGACAAGAATAAGCCTAGGGAAGACGAAAATAACCTACATGTTCGTCCAATGACACAAAGACTTCAATTGGATACACAAGATTGGTTAAAAATTTTAATAGGACAAGAATAAGCCTAGAGAGGACGAAAATGACCTAAATGTTAATCCAATGACACAAATGAGTTTATTGGATGCACAAGATTGCTTAAAAACCCTAATAGGACAAGAAAAAGCCTAGAGAGGACGAAAATGACCTAAATGTTAATCCAATGACACAAACACACCTAATGGATGCACAAGATTGGTTAAAAACCCAAATTGGACAAGAATAAAACAAAAGAGAGGATGAAAATGACCTAAATGTTAATCCAATGACACAAATGAATTTATTAGATGCACCAGATTGGTTAAAAACCCTAATTCGACAAGAATAAGCCCGGGGAGGACGAAAATGACCTAAATGTTAATCCTATGACCCAAACACACCTATTGGATGCGCAAGATTGGTTTAAAACCCTAATGGGACAAGAATAAGCCTAGCGAGGACGAAAACGACCTAAATGTTAATCCAATGACACAAACACTCCTATCGGATGCACAAGATTGGTTAAAAACCCTAATTGCATAAGAATAAGCCTAGGGTGGTCGAAAATGACCTAGTTGTTCATCCAATGACACAAACACCCCTATTGGATGCACAAGATTGGTTAAAAACCCTAATTGGACAAGAATAAGCCTAAGGAGGACGAAAATGACCTAAATGTTCATCCAATTAAACAAACACACCCATTGGGGGTACAAGATTGGTTATAACCCAAATTGGACAAGAATAAGCCTAGAGAGGAAGAAAATGACCTAAATGTTAATCCAATGACACAAATGAATTTTTTGGATGCACCAGATTGGTTAAAAACCCTAATTCGACAAGAATATGCCTGGGGAGGACGAAAATGACCTAAATGTTAATCCAATGACACAAATACACCTATTGGATGCACAAAATTGGTTTAAAACCCTAATGGGACAAGAATAAGCCTAGGGAGCAGGAAAATGACCTAAATGTTCATCAAATGACACAAACACACCTATTGGATGACCAAGATTGGTTAAAAACCCTAATTGGACAAGAATGAGCCTGGGGAGGACGAAAATGACCTAATTGTTCATCCAATGACACAAACACACCTATTGGATGCACAAGATTGGTTAAAAACTATAATTGGACAAGAATAAGCCTAGAGAGGAAAAAAATGACCTAAATGTTAATCCAATGACACAAACACACCTATTGGATGGACAACATTAGTTTAAAACCCTAATTGGACAAGAATAAGCCTAGGGAAGACGAAAATAACCTACATGTTCATCCAATGACACAAACACTTCAATTGGATACACAAGATTGGTTAAAAATTTTAATAGGACAAGAATAAGCCTAGAGAGGACGAAAATGACCTAAATGTTAATCCAATGACACAAATGAGTTTATTGGATGCACAAGATTGCTTAAAAACCCTAATAGGACAAGAAAAAGCCTAGAGAGGACGAAAATGACCTAAATGTTAATCCAATGACACAAACACACCTAATGGATGCACAAGATTGGTTAAAAACCCAAATTGGACAAGAATAAAACAAAAGAGAGGATGAAAATGACCTAAATGTTAATCCAATGACACAAATGAATTTATTAGATGCACCAGATTGGTTTAAAACCCTAATTCGACAAGAATAAGCCCGGGGAGGACGAAAATGACCTAAATGTTAATCCTATGACCCAAACACACCTATTGGATGCGCAAGATTGGTTTAAAACCCTAATGGGACAAGAATAAGCCTAGGGAGGACGAAAACGACCTAAATGTTAATCCAATGACACAAACACTCCTATCGGATGCACAAGATTGGTTAAAAACCCTAATTGCATAAGAATAAGCCTAGGGTGGTCGAAAATGACCTAGTTGTTCATCCAATGACACAAACACCCCTATTGGATGCACAAGATTGGTTAAAAACCCTAATTGGACAAGAATAAGCCTAAGGAGGACGAAAATGACCTTAATGTTCGTCCAATTAAACAAACACACCCATTGGGGGTACAAGATTGGTTATAACCCAAATTGGACAAGAATAAGCCTAGAGAGGAAGAAAATGACCTAAATGTTAATCCAATGACACAAATGAATTTTTTGGATGCACCAGATTGGTTAAAAACCCTAATTCGACAAGAATATGCCTGGGGAGGACGAAAATGACCTAAATGTTAATCCAATGACACAAATACACCTATTGGATGCACAAAATTGGTTTAAAACCCTAATGGAACAAGAATAAGCCTAGGGAGCACGAAAATGACCTAAATGTTCATCAAATGACACAAACACACCTATTGGATGACCAAGATTGTTTAAAAACCCTAATTGGACAAGAATGAGCCTGGGGAGGACGAAAATGACCTAATTGTTCATCCAATGACACAAACACACCTATTGGATGCACAAGATTGGTTAAAAACTATAATTGGACAAGAATAAGCCTAGAGAGGAAAAAAATGACCTAAATGTTAATCCAATGACACAAACACACCTATTGGATGGACAACATTGGTTTAAAACCCTAATTGGACAAGAATAAGCCTAGGGAAGACGAAAATAACCTACATGTTCATCCAATGACACAAAGACTTCAATTGGATACACAAGATTGGTTAAAAATTTTAATAGGACAAGAATAAGCCTAGAGAGGACGAAAATGACCTAAATGTTAATCCAATGACACAAATGAGTTTATTGGATGCACAAGATTGCTTAAAAACCCTAATAGGACAAGAAAAAGCCTAGAGAGGACGAAAATGACCTAAATGTTAATCCAATGACACAAACACACCTAATGGATGCACAAGATTGGTTAAAAACCCAAATTGGACAAGAATAAAACAAAAGAGAGGATGAAAATGACCTAAATGTTAATCCAATGACACAAATGAATTTATTAGATGCACCAGATTGGTTAAAAAGCCTAATTCGACAAGAATAAGCCCGGGGAGGACGAAAATGACCTAAATGTTAATCCTATGACCCAAACACACCTATTGGATGCGCAAGATTGGTTTAAAACCCTAATGGGACAAGAATAAGCCTAGCGAGGACGAAAACGACCTAAATGTTAATCCAATGACACAAACACTCCTATCGGATGCACAAGATTGGTTAAAAACCCTAATTGCATAAGAATAAGCCTAGGGTGGTCGAAAATGACCTAGTTGTTCATCCAATGACACAAACACCCCTATTGGATGCACAAGATTGGTTAAAAACCCTAATTGGACAAGAATAAGCCTAAGGAGGACGAAAATGACCTAAATGTTCATCCAATTAAACAAACACACCCATTGGGGGTACAAGATTGGTTATAACCCAAATTGGACAAGAATAAGCCTAGAGAGGAAGAAAATGACCTAAATGTTAATCCAATGACACAAATGAATTTTTTGGATGCACCAGATTGGTTAAAAACCCTAATTCGACAAGAATATGCCTGGGGAGGACGAAAATGACCTAAATGTTAATCCAATGACACAAACACACCTATTGGATGCACAAAATTGGTTTAAAACCCTAATGGGACAAGAATAAGCCTAGGGAGCACGAAAATGACCTAAATGTTCATCCAATGACACAAACACACCTATTGGATGACCAAGATTGGTTAAAAACCCTAATTGGACAAGAATGAGCCTGGGGAGGACGAAAATGACCTAATTGTTCATCCAATGACACAAACACACCTATTGGATGCACAAGATTGGTTAAAAACTATAATTGGACAAGAATAAGCCTAGAGAGGAAAAAAATGACCTAAATGTTAATCCAATGACACAAACACACCTATTGGATGGACAACATTGGTTTAAAACCCTAATTGGACAAGAATAAGCCTAGGGAAGACGAAAATAACCTACATGTTCATCCAATGACACAAACACTTCAATTGGATACACAAGATTGGTTAAAAATTTTAATAGGACAAGAATAAGCCTAGAGAGGACGAAAATGACCTAAATGTTAATCCAATGACACAAATGAGTTTATTGGATGCACAAGATTGCTTAAAAACCCTAATAGGACAAGAAAAAGCCTAGAGAGGACGAAAATGACCTAAATGTTAATCCAATGACACAAACACACCTAATGGTTGCACAAGATTGGTTAAAAACCCAAATTGGACAAGAATAAGCCAAGAGAGGATGAAAATGACCTAAATGTTAATCCAATGACACAAATGAATTTATTAGATGCACCAGATTGGTTAAAAATCCTAATTCGACAAGAATAAGCCCGGGGAGGACGAAAATGACCTAAATGTTAATCCTATGACACAAACACACCTATTGGATGCGCAAGATTGGTTTAAAACCCTAATGGGACAAGAATAAGCCTAGGGAGGACGAAAACGACCTAAATGTTAATCCAATGACACAAACACTCCTATCGGATGCACAAGATTGGTTAAAAACCCTAATTGCATAAGAATAAGCCTAGGGTGGTCGAAAATGACCTAGTTGTTCATCCAATGACACAAACACCCCTATTGGATGCACAAGATTGGTTAAAAACCCTAATTGGACAAGAATAAGCCTAAGGAGGACGAAAATGACCTAAATGTTCATCCAATTAAACAAACACACCCATTGGGGGCACAAGATTGGTTAAAAACCCAAATTGGACAAGAATAAGCCTAGAGAGGAAGAAAATGACCTAAATGTTAATCCAATGACACAAATGAATTTTTTGGATGCACCAGATTGGTTAAAAACCATAATTCGACAAGAATAAGCCTGGGGAGGACGAAAATGACCTAAATGTTAATCCAATGACACAAACACACCTATTGGATGCACAAAGTTGGTTTAAAACCCTAATGGGACAAGAATAAGCCTAGGGAGGACGAAAATGACTTAAATGTTAATCCAATGACACAAATACGCCTATTGGATGGACAACATTGGTTCAAACCCTAATTGGACAAGAATAAAACTAGGGAGGACGAAAATGACCTACATGTTCATCCAATGACACAAACACTTCTATTGGATACACAAGATTGGTTAAAAATTTTAATAGGACAAGAATAAGCCTAGAGAGGACGAAAATGACCTAAATGTTAATCCAATGACACAAATGAGTTTATTGGATGCACAAGATTGTTTAAAAAACCTTATAGGACAAGAATAAGCCTAGAGAGGACAAAAATGACCTCAATGTTAATCCAATGACAAAAACACACCTATTGGATGCACAAGATTGGTTAAAAACCCTAATAGGACAAGAATAAGCCTAAGGAGGACGAAAATGACCTAAATGTTCATCCAATTAAACAAACGCACCCATTGGGGGTACAAGATTGGTTATAACCCAAATTGGACAAGAATAAGCCTAGAGAGGAAGAAAATGACCTAAATGTTAATCCAATGACACAAATGAATTTTTTGGATGCACCAGATTGGTTAAAAACCCTAATTCGACAAGAATATGCCTGGGGAGGACGAAAATGACCTAAATGTTAATCCAATGACACAAACACACCTATTGGATGCACAAAATTGGTTTAAAACCCTATTGGGAAAAGAATAAGCCTAGGGAGCACGAAAATGACCTAAATGTTAATCCATTGACACAAACACTCCTAATGGATGCACAAGATTGGTTAAAAACCCAAATTGGACAAGAATAAGCCAAGAGAGGATGAAAATGACCTAAATGTTAATCCAATGACACAAATGAATTTATTAGATGCACCAGATTGGTTAAAAACCCTAATTCGACAAGAATAAGCCCGGGGAGGACGAAAATGACCTAAATGTTAATCCTATGACCCAAACACACCTATTGGATGCGCAAGATTGGTTTAAAACCCTAATGGGACAAGAATAAGCCTAGGGAGGACGAAAACGACCTAAATGTTAATCCAATGACACAAACACTCCTATCGGATGCACAAGATTGGTTAAAAACCCTAATTGCATAAGAATAAGCCTAGGGTGGTCGAAAATGACCTAGTTGTTCATCCAATGACACAAACACCCCTATTGGATGCACAAGATTGGTTAAAAACCCTAATTGGACAAGAATAAGCCTAAGGAGGACGAAAATGACCTAAATGTTCATCCAATTAAACAAACACACCCATTGGGGTACAAGATTGGTTATAACCCAAATTGGACAAGAATAAGCCTAGAGAGGAAGAAAATGACCCACGAGTAGCCTTCATGTACATGTTGCCCCAAGGGTTTAGGAAATACAAATGTAGGCACAGGACTATGCCCTCGCTCGAGGGATTGGGCGCGTGCCGTCCCAAGGCAAAGTATGCCCGTGACTTCAGAGAATACATGTACTGATGATACACACATGCGGTGGAAACACTCGAACAAATCAAGGCAACGTAATCCTTAGTGGTCGTGGAAATTTTGTGGCTAACACTTATTCGACCTAAGTGAGTAGAAAAGGCTCGCGGGTCACTTGAACGAAATATGTGTCGGTCACAGTGCATGACTTAGACTTATTCACTGTCCGCGACTGTTCGTGATTAGGGAAGGCTCGAAGGCAGGCTGGCTGGATGGCACTCGGTCACCAGTCACGCAGGCTGGCTGGCTGGCCAGCTCCCTATCACGTAGTCACATGGCCAACTCGAAAAAATTTCACAAAAAAATTCCAAGCCTAGATACCTCAACTCGAAAATCTGCCCTTTATAAATTTTTTTAAAAATTCACCGTTTGTCAAAAAATTCCAAATTTTTTAGTGGATGCTATTTTTGTGTTGATAAACATTCGTGCAAAATTTCATGAAAAAATTCGAGCTAACGTGAGCCCCCAGTCCCCAGTCAGCCCCAGTAAGCTCACGTGAGCCCCCAGTCACCAGTCAGCCCCAGTAAGCTCACGTGCGTCCCCAGTCCCAAGTCAGCCCCAGTAAGCTCACGTGAGCCCCCAGTCATAAGTCAGCCCCAGTAAGCTCACGTGAGCCCCCAGTCACCAGTCAGCCCTGGTAAGCTCACGTGAGCCCCCAGTCACCAGTCAGCCCCAGTAAGCTCACGTGAGCCCCTAGTCACCAGTCAGCTGCAGTAAGCTCACGTGAGCCCCCAGTCACTAGTCAGCCTAGGGAGGACAAAAATGACCTAAATGTTCATCCAATGACACAAACACACCTATTGGATGCACAAGATTGGGTAAAAACCTTAATTGGACAAGAATAAGCCTAGAGAGGACATAAATGACCTAAATGTTAATACAATGACACAAATGAACTTATTGGATGCACAAGATTGGTTAAAAACCCTAATTGAATAAGAATAAGCCTAGGGAGGACGAAAATGACCTAATTGTTCATCCAATGACACAAACACACCTATTGGATGCACAAGATTGGTTAAAAACCCAAATTGGACAAGAAAAAGCCTAGAGAGGACGAAAAGAACCTAAATATTTATACAATGACACAAATGAACTTATTGTATGCACAACATTGGTTAAAAACCCTAATTGGCAAAGAATAAGCCTAGGGAGGACGAAAATGACCTAATTGTTCATCCAATGACACAAATGAACTTATTGGATGCACAAGATTGGTTAAAAACCCTAATTGCATAAGAATAAGCCTAAGGAGGACGAAAACGACCTAATTGTTCATCCAATGACACAAACACACCTATTGGATGCACAAGATTGGTTAAAAACCCTAATTGGACAAGAATAAACCTAGTGAGGACGAAAATGACCTAAATGTTCATCCAATGACACAAATAGACCTATTGGATGCACAAAATTGGTTAAAAACCCTAATTGGACAAGAATAAGCCTAGAGAAGACGAAAATGATCTAAATGTTAATCCAATGACACAAATAAATTTATTGGATGCACAAGATTGGTTTAAAACCCTAATTGGACAAGAATAAGCCTAGGGAAGACGAAAATGAACTAATTGTTCATCCAATGACACAAACACACCTATTGGATGCACAAGATTGGTTTAAAACCCTAAATGGACAACAATAAGCCTAGGGAGGACGAAAATGACCTAAATATTCATCCAATGACAAAAACACACCTTTAGGATGCACAAGATTGATTAAAAACCCTAATTGGACAAGAATAAGCCTAGAGTGCACAAAAATGACCTAAATGTTAATACAATGACACAAATGAACTTATTGGCTGCACAAGATTGGTTAAAAACCCTAATTGGCCAAGAATAAGCATGGGGAGGAAGAAAATGACCTAATTTGTTCATCCAATGACACAAATGAACTTATTGGATGCACAAGATTGGTTAAAAACCCTAATTGAATATGAATAAGCTTAGGGAGGACGAAAATGACCTAATTCTTCATCCAATGACAAAAGCACACATATCGGATGCACAAGATTGGTTAAAAACCCTAATTGGACAAAAATAAGCCTTTGGAGGACGAAAATGACCTAATTGTTCATCCAATGACACAAACACACCTATTGGATGCACAAGATTGTTTAAAATCCATAATTGGACAACAATAAGCCTAGGGAGGACGAAAATGACGTAAATGTTCCTCAATGACACAAACACACCTGTTGGATGCACAAGATTGGTTAAAAACCCTAATTGGACAAGAATAAGCCTAGGGAGGACGAAAATGACCTAATTATTCATCCAATGACACAAACACACCTATTGGATGCACAAGAATGGTTTAAAACCCTAATTGAACAAGAATAAGCCTACGAAGGACGGAAATGACCTAAATGTTCATCCAATGACACAAACACACCTATTGGATGCACAAGATTGTTTAAAATCCATAATTGGTCAACAATAAGCCTAGGGAGGACGAAAATGACCTAAATGTTTATACAATGACACAAATGAACTTATTGTATGCACAACATTGGTTAAAAACCCTAATTGGCCAAGAATAAGCCTAGGGAGGACGAAAATTACCTAATTGTTCACCCAATGACACAAATGAACTTATTGGATGTTCATCCAATGACACAAACACACCTATTGGATGCACAAGATTGGTTAAAAACCATAATTGGACAAGAATAAGCCTAGAGAAGATGAAAATGACCTAAATGTTAATCCAATGACACAAATGAATTTATGGGAAGCACAAGATTGGTTAAAAACCTTAATTGGACAAGAATAAGCCTAGGGAGGACGAAAATGATATAATTGTTCATCCAATGACACAAACACACCTATTGGATGCACAAGATAGGTTAAAAACCATAATTGGACAAGAATAAACTTAGGGAGAACGAAAATGACCAAAATGTTCATCCAATGACACAAACATACCTATTGGATGCACAAAATTGGTTAAAAACCCTAATTGGACAAGATTAAGCCTAGAGAGGTCGAAAATGTCCTAAATGTTAATCCAATGAAACAAATGAATTTATTGGACGCACAAGATTGGTTAAAAACCCTAATTGGACAAGAATAAGCCTAGGGAGGACGAAAGTGACCTAAATGTTCATCCAATGACACAAACACACCTTTTGGATGAACAAAATTGGTTAAAAACCCTAATTGGACAAGAATAAGCCTAGAGAGGACGAAAATGACCTAAATGTTAATCCAACGACACAAATGAATTTATTGGATGCACCAGATAGGTTAAAAACCCTAATTGGACAAAAATAAGCCTTGGGAGGACGAAAATGACCTAATTGTTCATCCAATGACACAAACACACCTATTGGATGCACATGATTGGTTTAAAACCCTAAATGGACAAGAATAAGGCTTGGGAGGACAAAAATGACCTAAATGTTTATCCAATGACACAAACACACCTTTTGGATGCACAAGATTGGTTAAAAACCCTAATTGGACAAGAATAAGCCAAGGGAGGATGAAAATGACCTAATTATTCATCCAATGACACAAACACACCTATTGGATCAACAAGATTGGTTTAAAACCCTAATTGGCCAAGAATAAGCCTAGGGAGGACGAAAATTACCTAATTGTTCATCCAATGACACAAATGAACTTATTGGATGTTCATCCAATGACACAAACACACCTATTGGATGCGCAAGATTGGTTAACAACCTTAATTGGACAAGAATAAGCAAAGGGAGGAGGAAAATGACCTAAAAGTTCATCCAATGACACAAATGAATTTATTGGATGCACAAAATTGGTTAAAAACCATAATTGGACAAGAAAAAGCCTAGAGAGGACGAAAATGACCTAAATGTGAATCCAATGACACAAATGAATTTATTGGATGCACAAGATTGGTTAAAAACCCTAATTGGACAACAATAAGCCTAGGGAGGACGAAAATGACCTAAATGTTCATCCAATGACACAAACACACCTTTTGGATGGACAAGATTGGTTAAAAACCCTAATTGGACAAGAATAAGCCAAGGGAGGACGAAAATGACCTAATTATTCATCCAATGACACAAACACACCTATTGGATGCACAAGATTGGTTTAAAACCCTAATTGGACAAGAATAAACCTAAGGAGGACGAAAATGACCTAAATGTTCATCCAATGACACAAACACACCTATTGGATGCACAAGATTGGTTAAAAACCCTAATTGGACAAGAATAAGCCTAGAGTGGACGAAAATGACCTAAATGTTAATACAATGACACAAAGGAACTTATTGGACGCACAAGATTGGTTAGAAACCCTAATTGGCCAAGAATAAGCATTGGGAGGACGAAAATGACCTAGTTGTTGATCCAATGACACAAATGAACTTATTGGATGCACAAGATTGGTTAAAAACCCTATTTGGACAAAAATAAGCCTTGGGAGGACGAAAATGACCTAATTGTTCATCCAATGACACAAACACACCTATTGGAAGCACAAGATTGGTTTAAAACCTTAAATGGACAAGAATAAGCCTTGGGAGGACGAAAATGACCTAAATGTTCATCCAATGACTCAAGCATACCTATTGGATGCACAAAATTGGTTAAAAACCCTAATTGGACAAGATTAAGCCTAGGGAGGACGAAAGTGACCTAAATGTTCATCCAATGACACAAACACACCTTTTGGATGAACAAAATTGGTTAAAAACCCTAATTGGACAAGAATAAGCCTAGAGAGGACGAAAATGACCTAAATGTTAATCCAATGACACAAATGAATTTATTGGATGCACTAGATAGGTTAAAAACCCTAATTGGACAAAAATAAGCCTTGGGAGGACGAAAATGACCTAATTGTTCATCCAATGACACAAACACACCTATTGGATGCACATGATTGGTTTAAAACCCTAAATGGACAAGAATAAGGCTTGGGAGGACAAAAATGACCTAAATGTTCATCCAATGACACAAACACACCTATTGGATGCACAAGATTGGTTAAAAACCTTAATCGGACAAGAATAAGCCTAGAGAGGATGAAAATGACCTAAATGTTAATACAATGACACAAATGAACTTATTGGATGCACAAGATTGGTTAAAAACCCTAATTGGCCAAGAATAAGCATAGGGAGGACGAAAATGACCTAATTGTTCATCCAATAACACAAATGAACTTATTGGATGCACAAGATTGGTTAAAAACCCTAATTGAATAAGAATAAGCTTAGGGAGGACGAAAATGACCTAATTGTTCATCCAATGACACAAACACACCTATTGGATGCACAAGATTGGTTTAAAACCTTAAATGGACAAGAATAAGCCTTGGGAGGAGGAAGATGACCTAAATATTCCTCAATGACACAAACACACCTTTTGGATGCACAAGATAGGTTAAAAACCCTAATTGGCCAAGAATAAGCCTAGGGAGGACGAAAATTACCTAATTGTTCATCCAATGACACAAATGAACTTATTGGATGTTCATCCAATGACACAAACACACCTATTGGATGCGCAAGATTGGTTAAAAACCCTAATTGGTCAAGAATAAGCAAAGGGAGGAGGAAAATGACCTAAATGTTCATCCAATGATACAAACACACCTATTGGATGCACAAAATTGGTTAAAAACCATAATTGGACAAGAATAAGCCTAGAGAGGACGAAAATGACCTAAATGTTAATCCAATGACACAAATGAATTTATTGGATGCACAAGATTGGTTAAAAACCCTAATTGGACAACAATAAGCCTTGGGAGGACGAAAATGACCTAAATGTTCTTCCAATGACACAAACACACCTTTTGGATGGATAAGATTGGTTAAAAACCCTAATTGGAGAAGATTAAGCCTAGAGAGGACGAAAATGACCTAATTATTCATCCAATGACACAAACACACCTATTGGATGCACAAGATTGGTTTAAATCCCTAATTGGACAAGAATAAACCTAGGGAGGACGAAAATGACCTAAATGTTCATCCAATGACACAAACACACCTATTGGATGCACAAGATTGGTTAAAAACCCTAATTGGACAAGAATAAGCCTAGAGTGGACGAAAATGACCTAAATGTTAATACAATGACACAAAGGAACTAATTGGATGCACAAGATTGGTTAGAAACCCTAATTGGCCAAGAATAAGCATAGGGAGGACGAAAATGACCTAGTTGTTGATCCAATGACACAAATGAACTTATTGGATGCACAAGATTGGTTAAAAACCCTAATTGAATAAGAATAAGCTTAGGGAGGACGAAAATGACCTAAATGTTCATCCAATGACACAAATGAACTTATCGGATGCACTAGATTGGTTAAAAACCCTAATTGCATAAGAATAAGCCTAGGGAGGACGAAAATGACCTAATTGTTCATCCAATGACACAAACACACCTATTGGAAGCACAAGATTGGTTAAAAACCCTAATTGGACAAGAATAAGCCTAGGGAGGACAAAAATGACCAAAATGTTCATCCAATGACACAAACACACCTATTGGATGCACAAGATTGGTTAAAAACCTTAATTGGACAAGAATAAGCCTAGAGAGGACGAAAATGACCTAAATGTTAATACAATGACACAAATGAACTTATTGGATGCTCAAGATTGGTTAAAACCCTAATTGGCCAAGAATAAGCATAGGGAGGACGAAAATGACCTAATTGTTCATCCAATAACACAAATGAACTTATTGGATGCACAAGATTGGTTAAAAACCCTAATTGAATAAGAATAAGCTTAGGGAGGACGAAAATGACCTAATTGTTCATCCAATGACAAAAACTATCCTATTGGATGCACAAGATTGGTTAAAAACCCTAATTGGACAAAAATAAGCCTTGGGAGGACGAAAATGACCTAATTGTTCATCCAATGACACAAACACACCTATTGGATGCACAAGATTGGTTTAAAACCCTAATTGAACAAGAATAAGCCTACGGAGGACGAAAATGACCTAAATGTTCATCCAATGACACAAACACACCTATTGGATGCACAAAATTGGTTAAAAACCATAATTGGACAAGAATAAGCCTAGAGAGGACGAAAATGACCTAAATGTTAATCCAATGACACAAATGAATTTATTGGATGCACAAGATTGGTTAAAAACCCTAATTGGACAACAATAAGCCTTGGGAGGACGAAAATGACCTAAATGTTCTTCCAATGACACAAACACACCTTTTGGATGGATAAGATTGGTTAAAAACCCTAATTGGACAAGATTAAGCCTAGAGAGGACGGAAATGACCTAATTATTCATCCAATGACACAAACACACCTATTGGATGCACAAGATTGGTTTAAATCCCTAATTGGACAAGAATAAACCTAGGGAGGACGAAAATGACCTAAATGTTCATCCAATGACACAAACACACCTATTGGATGCACAAGATTGGTTAAAAACCCTAATTGGACAAGAATAAGCCTAGAGTGGACGAAAATGACCTAAATGTTAATACAATGACACAAATGAACTTATTGGATGCACAAGATTGGTTAAAAACCCTAATTGAATAAGAATAAGCTTAGGGAGGACGAAAATGACCTAATTGTTCATCCAATGACAAAAACACACCTATTGGATGCACAAGATTGGTTAAAAACCCTAATTGGACAAAAATAAGCCTTCGGAGGACGAAAATGACCTAATTGTTCATCCAATGACACAAACACACCTATTGGATGCACAAGATTGGTTTAAAACCTTAAATGGACAAGAATAAGCCTTGGGAGGACGAAAATGACCTAAATATTCCTCAATGACACAAACACACCTTTTCGATGCACAAGATTGGTTCAAAACCCTAATTGGACAAGAATAAGCCAAGGTAGGACGAAAATGACCTAATTATTCATCCAATAACAGAAACACACCTATTGGATGCACAAGATTGGTTTAAAACCCTAATTGGACAAGAATAAGCAAAGGGAGGAGGAAAATGACCTAAATGTTCATCCAATGACACAAACACACCTATTGGATGCAAAAAATTGGTTAAAAACCATAATTGGACAAGAATAAGCCTAGAGAGGACGAAAATGACCTAAATGTTAATCCAATGACACAAATGAATTTATTGGATGCACAAGATTGGTTACAAACCCTAATTGGACAACAATAAGCCTAGGGAGGACGAAAATGACCTAAATGTTCATCCATTGACACAAACACACCTTTTGGATGCACAAGAATGGTTAAAAACCCTAATTGGACAAGAATAAGCCTAGAGTGGACGAAAATGACCTAAATGTTAATACAATGACACAAAGGAACTTATTGGATGCACAAGATTGGTTAGAAACCCTAATTGGCCAAGAATAAGCATAGGGAGGACGAAAATGACCTAGTTGTTGATCCAATGACACAAATGAACTTATTGGATGCACAAGATTGGTTAAAAACCCTAATTGAATAAGAATAAGCTTAGGGAGGACGAAAATGACCTAATTGTTCATCCAATGTCAAAAACACACCTATTCGATGCACAAGATTGGTTAAAAACCTTAATTGGACAAGAATAAGCCTGGAGTGGACGAAAATGCCCTAAATGTTAATACAATGACACAAAGGAACTTATTGGATGCACAAGATTGGTTAGAAACCCTAATTGGCCAAGAATAAGCATAGGGAGGACGAAAATGACCTAGTTGTTGATCCAATGACACAAATGAACTTATTGGATGCACAAGATTGGTTAAAAACCCTAATTGAATAAGAATAAGCTTAGGGAGGACGAAAATGACCTAATTGTTCATCCAATGACAAAAACACACCTATTCGATGCACAAGATTGGTTAAATACCCTAATTGGACAAAAATAAGTCTTGGGAGGACGAAAATGACCTAATTGTTCATCCAATGACACAAACACACCTATTGGATGCACAAGATTGGTTTAAAACCTTAAATGGACAAGAATAAGCCTTGGGAGGACGAAAATGACCTAAATATTCCTCAATGACACAGACACACCTTTTCGATGCACAAGATTGGTTAAAAACCCTAATTGGACAAGAATAAGCCAAGGGAGGACGAAAATGACCTAATTATTCATCCAATGACCCAAACACAGCTATTGGATGCACAAGATTGGTTAAAAACCCTAATTGGACAAGAATAAGCCTAGAGTGGACGAAAATGACCTAAATGTTAATACAATGACACAAAGGAACTTATTGGTTGCACAAGATTGGTTAGAAACCCTAATTGACCAAGAATAAGCATAGGGAGGACGAAAATGACCTAGTTGTTGATCCAATGACACAAATGAACTTATTGGATGCACAAGATTGGTTAAAAACCCTAATTGAATAAGAATAAGCTTAGGGAGGACGAAAATGACCTAAATGTTCATCCAATGACACAAATGAACTTATCGGATGCACTAGATTGGTTAAAAACCCTAATTGCCTAAGAATAAGCCTAGGGAGGACGAAAATGACCTAATTGTTCATCCAATGACACAAACACACCTATTGGATGCACAAGATTGGTTTAAAACCTTAAATGGACAAGAATAAGCCTTGGGAGGAGGAAGATGACCTAAATATTCCTCAATGACACAAACACACCTTTTGGATGCACAAGATTGGTTAAAAACCCTAATTGGCCAAGAATAAGCCTAGGGAGGACGAAAAATACCTAATTGTTCATCCAATGACACAAATGAACTTATTGGATGTTCATCCAATGACACAAACACACCTATTGGATGCACAAAATTGGTTAAAAACCATAATTGGACAAGAATAAGCCTAGAGAGGACGAAAATGACCTAAATGTTAATCCAATGACACAAATGAATTTATTGGATGCACAAGATTGGTTAAAAACCCTAATTGGACAACAATAAGCCTTGGGAGGACGAAAATGACCTAAATGTTCTTCCAATGACACAAACACACCTTTTGGATGGATAAGATTGGTTAAAAACCCTAATTGGACAAGATTAAGCCTAGAGAGGACGGAAATGACCTAATTATTCATCCAATGACACAAACACACCTATTGGATGCACAAGATTGGTTTAAATCCCTAATTGGACAAGAATAAACCTAGGGAGGACGAAAATGACCTAAATGTTCATCCAATGACACAAACACACCTATTGGATGCACAAGATTGGTTAAAAACCCTAATTGGACAAGAATAAGCCTAGAGTGGACGAAAATGACCTAAATGTTAATACAATGACACAAAGGTACTTATTGGATGCACAAGATTGGTTAGAAACCCTAATTGGCCAAGAATAAGCATAGGGAGGACGAAAATGACCTAGTTGTTGATCCAATGACACAAATGAACTTATTGGATGCACAAGATTGGTTAAAAACCCTAATTGAATAAGAATAAGCTTAGGGAGGACGAAAATGACCTAATTGTTCATCCAATGTCAAAAACACACCTATTGGATGCACAAGATTGGTTAAAAACCCTAGTTGGACAAAAATAAGCTTTGGAAGGACGAAAATGACCTAATTGGTCATCCAATGACACAAACACACCTATTGGATGCACAAGATTGGTTTAAAACCCTAATTGGACAAGAATAAACCTAGGGAGGACGAAAATGACCTAAATGTTCATCCAATGACACAAACACACCTATTGGATGCACAAGATTGGTTAAAAACCCTAATTGGACAAGAATAAGCCTAGAGTGGACGAAAATGACCTAAATGTTAATACAATGACACAAATGAACTTATTGGATGCACAAGATTGGTTAAAAACCCTAATTCGCCAAGAATATGCATATGGAGGACGAAAATGACCTAGTTGTTCATCCAATGACACAAATGAACTTATTGGATGCACAAGATTGGTTAAAAACCCTAATTGAATAAGAATAAGCCTAGGGAGGACGAAAATGACCTAATTGTTCATCCAATGACAAAAACTATCCTATTGGATGCACAAGATTGGTTAAAAACCCTAATTGGACAAAAATAAGCCTTGGGAGGACGAAAATGACCTAATTGTTCATCCAATGACTCAAACACACCTATTGGATGCACAAGATTGGTTTAAAACCTTTAATGGACAAGAATAAGCCTTGGGAGGACGAAAATGACCTAAATATTCCTCAATGACACATACACACCTTTTCGATGCACAAGATTGGTTAAAAACCCTAATTGGACAAGAATAAGCCAAGGGAGGACGAAAATGACCTAATTATTCATCCAATGACACAAACCCACCTATTGGATGCACAAGATTGGTTTAAAACCCTAAGTGAACAAGAATAAGCCTACGGAGGACGAAAATGACCTAAATGTTCATCCAATGACACAAACACACCTATTGGATGCACAAAATTGGTTAAAAACTATAATTGGACAAGAATAAGCCTAGAGAGGACGAAAATGACCTAAATGTTAATCCAATGACACAAATGAATTTATTGGATGCACAAGATTGGTTAAAAACCCTAATTGGACAAAAATAAGCCTTGGGAGGACGAAAATGACCTAATTGTTCATCCAATGACACAAACACACCTATTGGATACACAAGATTGGTTAAAAACCCTAATTCGACAAGAATAAGCTTAGGGAGAACGAAAATGACCTAAATGTTCAACCAATGACACAAACACACCTATTGGATGCACAAAATTGGTTAAAAACCCTAATTGGACAAGATTAAGCCTAGAGAGGACGAAAATGTCCTAAATGTTTATCCAATGACACAAAGGAATTTATTGGATGCTCAAGATTGGCTAAAAACCCTATTGGGCATGAATAAGCCTATAGAGGACAAAATTGACCTAAATGTTTATATAATGACACAAATGAACTTATTGTTTGCACAAGATTGGTTAAAAACACCTAATTGGCCAAGAATAAGCCTAGGGAGGACGAAAATTACCTAATTGTTCATCCAATGACACAAATGAACTTATTGGATGTTCATCCAATGACACAAACACACCTATTGGATGTTCATCCAATGACACAAACACACCTATTGGATGCGCAAGATTGGTTAAAAACCCTAATTGGTCAAGAATAAGCAAAGGGAGGAGGAAAATGACCTAAATGTTCATCCAATGACACAAACACACCTATTGGATGCACAAAATTGGTTAAAAACCATAATTAGACAAGAATAAGCCTAGAGAGGACGAAAATGACCTAAATGTTAATCCAATGACTCAAATGAATTTATTGGATGCACAAGATTGGTTAAAAACCCTAATTGGACAACAATAAGCCTTGTGATGACGAAAACTACCTAAATGTTCATCCAATGACACAAACACACCTTTTGGATGGATAAGATTGGTTAAAAACCCTAATTGGACAAGATTAAGCCTAGAGAGGACGAAAATGACCTAATTATTCATCCAACGACACATACACACCTATTGGATGCACAAGATTGATTTAAAACCCTAATTGGACAAGAATAAACCTAGGGAGGACGAAAATGACCTAAATGTTCATCCAATGACACAAACACACCTTTTGGATGCACAAGATTGGTTAAAAACCCTAATTGGACAAGAATAAGCCTAGAGTGGACGAAAATGACCTAAATGTTAATACAATGACACAAAGGAACTTATTGGTTGCACAAGATTGGTTAGAAACCCTAATTGGCCAAGAATAAGCATAGGGAGGACGAAAATGACCTAGTTGTTGATCCAATGACACAAATGAACTTATTGGATGCACAAGATTGGTTAAAAACCCTAATTGAATAAGAATAACCTTAGGGAGGACGAAAATGACCTAATTGTTCATCCAAAGTCAAAAACAC
Source organism: Cicer bijugum (assembly GCA_037974875.1). Taxonomy (NCBI): domain Eukaryota; kingdom Viridiplantae; phylum Streptophyta; class Magnoliopsida; order Fabales; family Fabaceae; genus Cicer; species Cicer bijugum. Next base: position 324,182 of record JBBPBT010001074.1, read on the forward strand.
CCCTATTGGAAGCACAAGATTGGTTAAAAACCCTAATTGGACAAAAATAAGCCTTGGGAGGACGAAAATGACCTAATTGTTCATCCAATGACACAAACACACCTATTGGATGCACAAGATTGGTTTAAAATATTAAATGGACAAGAATAAGCCTTGGGATGATGAAAATGACCTAAATGTTCATCCAATGACACAAACACATCTTTTGGATGGATAAGATTGGTTAAAAACCCTAATTGGACAAGATTAAGCCTAGAGAGGACGAAAATGACCTAATTATTCATCCAATGACACATACACACCTATTGGATGCACAAGATTGATTTAAAACCCTAATTGGACAAGAATAAACCTAGGGAGGACGAAAATGACCTAAATGTTCATCCAATGACACAAACACACCTATTGGATGCACAAGATTGGTTAAAAACCCTAATTGGACAAGAATAAGCCTAGAGTGGACGAAAATGACCTAAATGTTAATACGATGACACAAAGGAACTTATTGGATGCACAAGATTGGTTAGAAACCCTAATTGGCCAAGAATAAGCATAGGGAGGACTAAAATGACCTAGTTGTTGATCAAATGACACAAATGAACTTATTGGATGCACAAGATTGGTTAAAAACCATAATTGAAGAAGAATAAGCTTAGGGAGGACGAAAATGACCTAATTGTTCATCCAAAGTCAAAAACACACCTATTGGATGCACAAGATTGGTTAAAAACCCTAATTGGACAAAAATAAGCCTTGGGAGGACGAAAATGACCTAATAGTTCATCCAATGACACAAACACACCTATTGGATGCACAAGATTGGTTTAAAACCTTAAATGGACAAGAATAAGCCTTGGGAGGACGAAAATGACCTAAATATTCCTCAATGACACAGACACACCTTTTCGATGCACAAGATTGGTTAAAAACCCTAATTGGACAAGAATAAGCCAAGGGAGGACGAAAATGACCTAATTATTCATCCAATGACACAAACACACCTATTGGATGCACAAGATTGGTTTAAAACGCTAATTGAACAAGAATAAGCCTACGGAGGACGAAAATGACCTAAATGTTCATCCAATGACACAAACACACCTATTGGATGCAAAAGATTGTTTAAAATCCCAAATTAGACAACAATAAGCCTAGGGAGGTCAAAAATGACCTAAATGTTTATACAATGACACAAATGAACTTATTGTATGCACAACATTGGTTAAAAAGCCTAATTGGCCAAGAATAAGCCTAGGGAGGACGAAAATTACCTAATTGTTCATCCAATGACACAAATGAACTTTTTAGATGTTAATCCAATGACACAAACACACCTATTGGATGCACAAGATTGGTTAAAAACCCTAATTGGACAAGAATAAGCAAAGGGAGGAGGAAAATGACCTAAATTTTCATCCAATGACACAAACACACCTATTGGATGCACAAAATTGGTTAAAAACCATAATTGGACAAGAATAAGCCTAGAGAGGACGAAAATGACCTAAATGTTAATCCAATGACACAAATGAATTTATTGGATGCACAAGATTGGTTAAAAACCCTTATTGGACAAAATAAGCCTAGGGAGGACGAAAATGACCTAATTGTTCATCCAATGACTCAAACACACCTTTTGGATGGATAAGATTGGTTAAAAACCCTAGTTGGACAAGATTAAGCCTAGAGAGGACGAAAATGACCTAATTATTCATCCAATGACACAAACAGACCTATTGGATGCACAAGATTGGTTTAAAACCTTAAATGGACAAGAATAAGCCTTGGGAGGACGAAAATGACCTAAATATTCCTCAATGACACAGACACACCTTTTCGATGCACAAGATTGGTTAAAAACCCTAATTGGACAAGAATACGCCAAGGCAGGACGAAAATGACCTAATTATTCATCCAATGACACATACACACCTATTGGAAGCACAAGATTGGTTAAAAACTCTAATTGGACAAGAATAAGCATAAGGAGGACGAAAATGACCTAAATGTTCATCCAATGACACAAACACACCTATTGGATGCACAAGATTGTTTAAAATCCCTAATTGGACAACAATAAGCCTAGGGAGGTCGAAAATGACCTAAATGTTTATACAATAACACAAATGAACTTATTGTATGCACAACATTGGTTAAAAACCCTAATTGGCCAAGAATAAGCCTAGGGAGGACGAAAATTACCTAATTGTTCATCCAATGACACAAATGAACTTATTGGATGTTCATCCAATGACACAAACAGACCTATTGGATGCACAAGATTGGTTAAAAACCCTAATTGGACAAGAATAAGCAAAGGGAGGAGGAAAATGACCTAAATGTTCATCCAATCACACAAACAAACCTATTGGATGCACAAAAATGGTTAAAAACCATAATTGGACAAGAATAAGCTTAGAGAGGACGAAAATGACCTAAATGTTAATCCAATGACAAAAATGAATTTATTGGATGCACAAGATTGGTTAAAAACCCTAATTGGGCAAAAATAAGCCTAGGGAGGACGAAAATGACCTAATTGTTCATCCAATGACACAAACACACCTATTGGATACACAAGATTGGTTAAAAACCCTAATTGGACAAGATTAAGCCTAGAGAGGACGAAAATGTCCTAAATGTTAATCCAATGACACAAAGGAATTTATTGGATGCACAAGATTGGCTAAAAACCCTATTTGGACATGAATAAGCCTATAGAGGACAAAATTGACCTAAATGTTTATATAATGACACAAATGAACTTATTGTTTGCACAAGATTGGTGAAAAACCCTAATGGGCCAAGAATAAGCCTAGGGAGGACGAAAATGACCTAATTGTTCATCCAATGACACAAATGAACTTATCGGATGCACTAGATTGGTTAAAAACCCTAATTGCATAAGAATAAGCCTAGGGAGGACGAAAATGACCTAATTGTTCATCCAATGACACAAACACACCTATTGGAAGCACAAGATTGGTTAAAAACCGTAATTGGACAAGAATAAGCCTAGGGAGGACCAAAATGACCTAAATTTTCATCCAATGACACAAACACACCTATTGGATGCACAAGATTGGTTAAAAACCTTAATTGGACAAGAATAAGCCTAGAGAGGACGAAAATGACCTAAATGTTAATACAATGACACAAATGAACTTATTGGATGCACAAGATTGGTTAAAAACCCTAATTGGCCAAGAATAAGCATAGGGAGGACGAAAATGACCTAATTGTTCATCCAATAACACAAATGAACTTATTGGATGCACAAGATTGGTTAAAAACCCTAATTGAATAAGGATAAGCTTAGGGAGGACGAAAATGACCTAATTGTTCATCCAATGACACAAACACACCTATTGGATGCACAAGATTGGTTTAAAACCTTAAATGGACAAGAATAAGCCTTGGGAGGAGGAAAATGACCTAAATATTCCTCAATGACACAAACACACCTTTTGGATGCACAAGATTGGTGAAAAAGCCTAATTGGCCAAGAATAAGCCTAGGCAGGACGAAAATTACCTAATTGTTCATCCAGTGACACAAATGAACTTATTGGATGTTCATCCAATGACACAAACACACCTATTGGATGCACAAGATTGGTTAAAAACCCTAATTGGACAAGAATAAGCAAAGGGAGGAGGAAAATGACCTAAATGTTCATCCAATAACACAAACACACCTATTGGATGCACAAAATTGGTTAAAAACCATAATTGGACAAGAATAAGCCTAGAGAGGACGAAAATGACCTAAATGTTAATCCAATGACACAAATGAATTTATTGGATGCACAAGATTGGTTAAAAACCCTAATTGGACAACAATAAGCCTTGGGAGGACGAAAATGACCTAAATGTTCTTCCAATGACACAAACACACCTTTTGGATGGATAAGATTGGTTAAAAACCCTAATTGGACAAGATTAAGCCTAGAGAGGACGGAAATGACCTAATTATTCATCCAATGACACAAACACACCTATTGGATGCACAAGATTGGTTTAAATCCCTAATTGGACAAGAATAAACCTAGGGAGGACGAAAATGACCTAAATGTTCATCCAATGACACAAACACACCTATTGGATGCACAAGATTGGTTAAAAACCCTAATTGGACAAGAATAAGCCTAGAGTGGACGAAAATGACCTAAATGTTAATACAATGACACAAAGGTACTTATTGGATGCACAAGATTGGTTAGAAACCCTAATTGGCCAAGAATAAGCATAGGGAGGACGAAAATGACCTAGTTGTTGATCCAATGACACAAATGAACTTATTGGATGCACAAGATTGGTTAAAAACCCTAATTGAATAAGAATAAGCTTAGGGAGGACGAAAATGACCTAATTGTTCATCCAATGTCAAAAACACACCTATTGGATGCACAAGATTGGTTAAAAACCCTAGTTGGACAAAAATAAGCTTTGGAAGGACGAAAATGACCTAATTGGTCATCCAATGACACAAACACACCTATTGGATGCACAAGATTGGTTTAAAACCCTAATTGGACAAGAATAAACCTAGGGAGGACGAAAATGACCTAAATGTTCATCCAATGACACAAACACACCTATTGGATGCACAAGATTGGTTAAAAACCCTAATTGGACAAGAATAAGCCTAGAGTGGACGAAAATGACCTAAATGTTAATACAATGACACAAATGAACTTATTGGATGCACAAGATTGGTTAAAAACCCTAATTCGCCAAGAATATGCATATGGAGGACGAAAATGACCTAGTTGTTCATCCAATGACACAAATGAACTTATTGGATGCACAAGATTGGTTAAAAACCCTAATTGAATAAGAATAAGCCTAGGGAGGACGAAAATGACCTAATTGTTCATCCAATGACAAAAACTATCCTATTGGATGCACAAGATTGGTTAAAAACCCTAATTGGACAAAAATAAGCCTTGGGAGGATGAAAATGACCTAATTGTTCATCCAATGACTCAAACACACCTATTGGATGCACAAGATTGGTTTAAAACCTTAAATGGACAAGAATAAGCCTTGGGAGGATGAAAATGACCTAAATATTCCTCAATGACACATACACACCTTTTCGATGCACAAGATTGGTTAAAAACCCTAATTGGACAAGAATAAGCCAAGGGAGGACGAAAATGACCTAATTATTCATCCAATGACACAAACCCACCTATTGGATGCACAAGATTGGTTTAAAACCCTAATTGAACAAGAATAAGCCTACGGAGGACGAAAATGACCTAAATGTTCATCCAATGACACAAACACACCTATTGGATGCACAAAATTGGTTAAAAACCATAATTGGACAAGAATAAGCCTAGAGAGGACGAAAATGACCTAAATGTTAATCCAATGACACAAATGAATTTATTGGATGCACAAGATTGGTTAAAAACCCTAATTGGACAACAATAAGCCTTGGGAGGACGAAAATGACCTAAATGTTCTTCCAATGACACAAACACACCTTTTGGATGGATAAGATTGGTTAAAAACCCTAATTGGACAAGATTAAGCCTAGAGAGGACGGAAATGACCTAATTATTCATCCAATGACACAAACACACCTATTGGATGCACAAGATTGGTTTAAATCCCTAATTGGACAAGAATAAACCTAGGGAGGACGAAAATGACCTAAATGTTCATCCAATGACACAAACACACCTATTGGATGCACAAGATTGGTTAAAAACCCTAATTGGACAAGAATTAGCCTAGAGTGGACGAAAATGACCTAAATGTTAATACAATGACACAAAGGTACTTATTGGATGCACAAGATTGGTTAGAAACCCTAATTGGCCAAGAATAAGCATAGGGAGGACGAAAATGACCTAGTTGTTGATCCAATGACACAAATGAACTTATTGGATGCACAAGATTGGTTAAAAACCCTAATTGAATAAGAATAAGCTTAGGGAGGACGAAAATGACCTAATTGTTCATCCAATGTCAAAAACACACCTATTGGATGCACAAGATTGGTTAAAAACCCTAGTTGGACAAAAATAAGCTTTGGAAGGACGAAAATGACCTAATTGGTCATCCAATGACACAAACACACCTATTGGATGCAGAAGATTGGTTTAAAACCCTAATTGGACAAGAATAAACCTAGGGAGGACGAAAATGACCTAAATGTTCATCCAATGACACAAACACACCTATTGGATGCACAAGATTGGTTAAAAACCCTAATTGGACAAGAATAAGCCTAGAGTGGACGAAAATGACCTAAATGTTAATACAATGACACAAATGAACTTATTGGATGCACAAGATTGGTTAAAAACCCTAATTGAATAAGAATAAGCTTAGGGAGGACGAAAATGACCTAATTGTTCATCCAATGACAAAAACACACCTATTGGATGCACAAGATTGGTTAAAAACCCTAATTGGACAAAAATAAGCCTTTGGAGGACGAAAATGACCTAATTGTTCATCCAATGACACAAACACACCTTTTGGATGCACAAGATTGGTTAAAAACCCTAATTGGACAAGAATAAGCCAAGGGAGGACGAATATGACCTAATTATTCATCCAATGACACAAACACACCTATTGGAAGCACAAGATTGGTTTAAAACCCTAATTGGACAAGAATAAACCTAGGGAGGACGAAAATGACCTAAATGTTCATCCAATGACACAAACACACCTATTGGATGCACAAAATTGGTTAAAAACCCTAATTAGACAAGAATAAGCCTAGAGAGGATGAAAATGACCTAAATGTTAATCCAATGACACAAATGAATTTATTGGATGCACAAGATTGGTTTAAAACACTAATTGGACAAGAATAAGCCTAGGGAGGACGAAAATGACCTAATTGTTCATCCAATGACACAAACACACCTATTGGATGCACAAGATTGGTTAAAAACCCTAATTGGACAAGAATAAGCCTAGGGAGGACGAAAATGACGTAAATGTTCATCCAATGAGACAAACTCACCTATTGGATGCAAAAAATTGTGAAAAACCCTAATTGGACAAGAATAAGCCTAAAGAGGACGAAAATGACCTAAATGTTAATCCAATGACACAAATGAATTTATTGGATGCACAAGATTGGTTAAAAACCCTAATTGGACAAGAATAAGCCTAGGGAGGACGAAAATGACCTAATTGTTCATCCAATGACACAAACACACCTATTGGATGCACAAGATTGGTTAAAAACCCTAATTGGACAAGAATAAGCTTAGGGAGAACGAAAATGACCTAAATGTTCATCCAATGACACAAAAACACCTATTGGATGCACAAAATTGAATAAAAACCCTAAATAGACAAGATTAAGCCTAGAGAAGACGAAAATGTCCTAAATGTTAATCCAATGACACAAAGGAATTTATTGGATGCACAAGATTGGCTAAAAACCCTATTTGGACATGAATAAGCCTATAGAGGACAAAATTGACCTAAATGTTTATACAATGACACGAATGAACTTATTGTTTGCACAAGATTGGTTAAATACACTAATTGGCCAAGAATAAGCCTAGGGAGGACGAAAATGACCTAATTGTTCATCCAATGACACAAATGAACTTATCGGATGCACTAGATTGGTTAAAAACCCTAATTGCATAAGAATAAGCCTAGGGAGGACGAAAATGACCTAATTGTTCATCCAATGACACAAACACACCTATTGGAAGCACAAGATTGGTTAAAAACCCTAATTTGACAAGAATAAGCCTAGGGAGGACAAAAATGACCTAAATGTTCATCCAATGACACAAACACACCTATTGGATGCACAAGATTGGTTAAAAACCTTAATTGGACAAGAATAAGCCTAGAGAGGACGAAAATGACCTAAATGTAAATACAATGACACAAATGAACTTATTGGATGCACAAGATTGGTTAAAAACCCTAATTGGCCAAGAATAAGCATAGGGAGGACGAAAATGACCTAATTGTTCATCCAATAACACAAATGAACTTATTGGATGCACAAGATTGGTTAAAAACCCTAATTGAATAAGAATAAGCTTAGGGAGGACGAAAATGACCTAATTGTTCATCCAATGACAAAAACACGCCTATTGGATGCACAAGATTGGTTAAAAACCCTAATTGGACAAAAATAAGCCTTGGGGGGACGAAAATGACCTAATTGTTCATCCAATGACACAAACACACCTATTGGATGCACAAGATTATTTAAAATCCCTAATTGGACAACAATAAGCCTAGGGAGGACGAAAATGACCTAAATGTTTATACAATGACACAAATGAACTTATTGGATGCGCAAGATTGGTTAAAAACCCTAATTGGCCAAGAATAAGCATAGGGAGGACGAAAATGACCTAATTGTTCATCCAATAACACAAATGAACTTATTGGATGCACAAGATTGGTTAAAAACCCTAATTGAATAAGAATAAGCCTAGGAAGGACGAAAATGACCTAATTGTTCATCCAACGACACAGACACACTTATTGGAAGCACAAGATTGGTTAAAAACCCTATTTGGACAAGAATAAGCATAGGGAGGACAAAAATGACCTAAATGTTCATCCAATGACACAAAGACACCTATTGGATGCACAAGATTGGTTCAAAAACTTAATTGGACAAGAATAAGCCTAGAGAGGACGAAAATGACCTAAATGTTAATACAATGACACAAATGAACTTATTGGATGCACAAGATTGGTTAAAAACCCTAATTGGCCAAGAATAAGCATAGGGAGGACGAAAATGACCTAATTGTTCATCCAATAACACAAATGAACTTATTGGATGCACAAGATTGGTTAAAAACCCTAATTGAATAAGAATAAGCTTAGGGAGGACGAAAATGACCTAATTGTTCATCCAATGACACAAACACACCTATTGGATGCACAAGATTGGTTAAAAACCCTAATTGGCCAAGAATAAGCCTAGGGAGGACGAAAATTACCTAATTGTTCATCCAATGACACAAATGAACTTATTGGATGTTCATCCAATGACACAAACACACCTATTGGATGCACAAAATTGGTTAAAAACCATAATTGGACAAGAATAAGCCTAGAGAGGACGAAAATGACCTAAATGTTAATCCAATGACACAAATGAATTTATTGGATGCACAAGATTGGTTAAAAACCCTAATTGGACAACAATAAGCCTTGGGAGGACGAAAATGACCTAAATGTTCTTCCAATGACACAAACACACCTTTTGGATGGATAAGATTGGTTAAAAACCCTAATTGGACAAGATTAAGCCTAGAGAGGACGGAAATGACCTAATTATTCATCCAATGACACAAACACACCTATTGGATGCACAAGATTGGTTTAAATCCCTAATTGGACAAGAATAAACCTAGGGAGGACGAAAATGACCTAAATGTTCATCCAATGACACAAACACACCTATTGGATGCACAAGATTGGTTAAAAACCCTAATTGGACAAGAATAAGCCTAGAGTGGACGAAAATGACCTAAATGTTAATACAATGACAGAAAGGTACTTATTGGATGCACAAGATTGGTTAGAAACCCTAATTGGCCAGGAATAAGCATAGGGAGGACGAAAATGACCTAGTTGTTGATCCAATGACACAAATGAACTTATTGGATGCACAAGATTGGTTAAAAACCCTAATTGAATAAGAATAAGCTTAGGGAGGACGAAAATGACCTAATTGTTCATCCAATGTCAAAAACACACCTATTGGATGCACAAGATTGGTTAAAAACCCTAGTTGGACAAAAATAAGCTTTGGAAGGACGAAAATGACCTAATTGGTCATCCAATGACACAAACACACCTATTGGATGCAGAAGATTGGTTTAAAACCCTAATTGGACAAGAATAAACCTAGGGAGGACGAAAATGACCTAAATGTTCATCCAATGACACAAACACACCTATTGGATGCACAAGATTGGTTAAAAACCCTAATTGGACAAGAATAAGCCTAGAGTGGACGAAAATGACCTAAATGTTAATACAATGACACAAAGGAACTTATTGGATGCACAAGATTGGTTAGAAACCCTAATTGGCCAAGAATAAGCATAGGGAGGACGAAAATGACCTAGTTGTTGATCCAATGACACAAATGAACTTATTGGACGCACAAGATTGGTTAAAAACCCTAATTGAATAAGAATAAGCTTAGGGAGGGCGAAAATGACCTAAATGTTCATCCAATGACACAAATGAACTTATCGGATGCACTAGATTGGTTGAAAACCAAAATTGCATAAGAATAAGCCTAGGGAGGACGAAAATGACCTAATTGTTCATCCAATGACACAAACACACCAATTGGAAGCACAAGATTGGTTAAAAACCCTAATTGGACAAGAATAAGCCTAGGGAGGACAAAAATGACCTAAATGTTCATCCAATGACACAAACACACCTATTGGATGCACAAGATTGGTTAAAAACCATAATTGGACAAGAATAAGCCTAGAGAGGACGAAAATGACCTAAATGTTAATACATTGACACAAATGAACTTATTGGATGCACAAGATTGGTTAAAAACCCTAATTGGCCAAGAATAAGCATAGGGAGGACGAAAATGACCTAATTGTTCATCCAATAACACAAATGAACTTATTGGATGCACAAGATTGGTTAAAAACCCTAATTGAATAAGAATAAGCTTAGGGAGGACGAAAATGACCTAATTGTTCATCCAATGACACAAACACACCTATTGGATGCACAAGATTGGTTTAAAACCTTAAATGGACAAGAATAAGCCTTGGGAGGACGAAAATGACCTAAATTTTCCTCAATGACACAGACACACCTTTTCGATGCACAAGATTGGTTAAAAACCCTAATTGGACAAGAATAAGCCAAGGGAGGACGAAAATGACCTAATTATTCATCCAATGACACAAACACACCTATTGGATGCACAAGATTGGTTTAAAACCCTAATTGGACAAGAATAAGCAAAGGGAGGAGGAAAATGACTTAAATGTTCATCCAATGACACAAACACACCTATTGGATGCACAAAATTGGTTAAAAACCATAATTGGACAAGAATAAGCCTAGAGAGGACGAAAATGACCTAAATGTTAATCCAATGACACAAATGAATTTATTGGATGCACAAGATTGGTTAAAAACCCTAATTGGACAACAATAAGCCTTGGGAGGACGAAAATGACCTAAATGTTCTTCCAATGACACAAACACACCTTTTGGATGGATAAGATTGGTTAAAAACCCTAATTGGACAAGATTAAGCCTAGAGAGGACGGAAATGACCTAATTATTCATCCAATGACACAAACACACCTATTGGATGCACAAGATTGGTTTAAATCCCTAATTGGACAAGAATAAACCTAGGGAGGACGAAAATGACCTAAATGTTCATCCAATGACACAAACACACCTATTGGATGCACAAGATTGGTTAAAAACCCTAATTGGACAAGAATAAGCCTAGAGTGGACGAAAATGACCTAAATGTTAATACAATGACACAAAGGTACTTATTGGATGCACAAGATTGGTTAGAAACCCTAATTGGCCAAGAATAAGCATAGGGAGGACGAAAATGACCTAGTTGTTGATCCAATGACACAAATGAACTTATTGGATGCACAAGATTGGTTAAAAACCCTAATTGAATAAGAATAAGCTTAGGGAGGACGAAAATGACCTAATTGTTCATCCAATGTCAAAAACACACCTATTGGATGCACAAGATTGGTTAAAAACCCTAGTTGGACAAAAATAAGCTTTGGAAGGACGAAAATGACCTAATTGGTCATCCAATGACACAAACACACCTATTGGATGCACAAGATTGGTTTAAAACCCTAATTGGACAAGAATAAACCTAGGGAGGACGAAAATGACCTAAATGTTCATCCAATGACACAAACACACCTATTGGATGCACAAGATTGGTTAAAAACCCTAATTGGACAAGAATAAGCCTAGAGTGGACGAAAATGACCTAAATGTTAATACAATGACACAAATGAACTTATTGGATGCACAAGATTGGTTAAAAACCCTAATTCGCCAAGAATATGCATATGGAGGACGAAAATGACCTAGTTGTTCATCCAATGACACAAATGAACTTATTGGATGCACAAGATTGGTTAAAAACCCTAATTGAATAAGAATAAGCCTAGGGAGGACGAAAATGACCTAATTGTTCATCCAATGACAAAAACTATCCTATTGGATGCACAAGATTGGTTAAAAACCCTAATTGGACAAAAATAAGCCTTGGGAGGACGAAAATGACCTAATTGTTCATCCAATGACTCAAACACACCTATTGGATGCACAAGATTGGTTTAAAACCTTAAATGGACAAGAATAAGCCTTGGGAGGACGAAAATGACCTAAATATTCCTCAATGACACATACACACCTTTTCGATGCACAAGATTGGTTAAAAACCCTAATTGGACAAGAATAAACCAAGGGAGGACGAAAATGACCTAATTATTCATCCAATGACACAAACCCACCTATTGGATGCACAAGATTGGTTTAAAACCCTAATTGAACAAGAATAAGCCTACGGAGGACGAAAATGACCTAAATGTTCATCCAATGACACAAACACACCTATTGGATGCACAAAATTGGTTAAAAACCATAATTTGACAAGAATAAGCCTAGAGAGGACGAAAATGACCTAAATGTTAATCCAATGACACAAATGAATTTATTGGATGCACAAGATTGGTTTAAAACCCTAATTGGACAAAAATAAGCCTAGGGAGGACGAAAATGACCTAATTGTTCATCCAATGACACAAACACACCTATTGGATACACAAGATTGGTTAAAAACCCTAATTCGACAAGAATAAGCTTAGGGAGAACGAAAATGACCTAAATGTTCAACCAATGACACAAACACACCTATTGGATGCACAAAATTGGTTAAAAACCCTAATTGGACAAGATTAAGCCTAGAGAGGACGAAAATGTCCTAAATGTTTATCCAATGACACAAAGGAATTTATTGGATGCTCAAGATTGGCTAAAAACCCTATTGGGCATGAATAAGCCTATAGAGGACAAAATTGACCTAAATGTTTATATAATGACACAAATGAACTTATTGTTTGCACAAGATTGGTTAAAAACCCTAATTGGCCAAGAATAAGCCCAGGGAGGACGAAAATTAGCTAATTGTTCATCCAATGACACAAATGAACTTATTAGATGTTAATCCAATGACACAAACACACCTATTGGATGCACAAGATTGGTTAAAAACCCTAATTGGACAAGAATAAGCAAAAGGAGGAGGAAAATGACCTAAATGTTCATCCAATGACACAAACACACCTATTGGATGCACAAAATTGGTTAAAAACCATAATTGGACAAGAATAAGCCTAGAGAGGACGAAAATGACCTAAATGTTAATCCAATGACACAAATGAATTTATTGGATGCACAAGATTGGTTAAAAACCCTAATTGGACAAAAATAAGCCTAGGGAGGACGAAAATAACCTAATTGTTCATCCAATGACTCAAACACACCTTTTGGATGGATAAGATTCGTTAAAAACCCTAATTGGACAAGATTAAGCCTAGAGAGGACGAAAATGACCTAATTATTCATCCAATGACACAAACACACCTATTGGATGCACAAGATTGGTTTAAAACCTTAAATGGACAAGAATAAGCCTTGGGAGGACGAAAATGACCTAAATATTCCTCAATGACACAGACACACCTTTTCGATGCACAAGATTGGTTAAAAACCCTAATTGGACAAGAATAAGCCAAGGGAGGACGAAATTGACCTAATTATTCATCCAATGACACAAACACACCTATTGGATGCACAAGATTGGTTTAAAACCCTAATTGAACAAGAATAAGCCTACGGAGGACGAAAATGACCTAAATGTTCATCCAATGACACAAACACACCTATTGGATGCAAAAGATTGTTTAAAATCCCTAATTAGACAACAATAAGCCTAGGGAGGTCAAAAATGACCTAAATGTTTATACAATGACACAAATGAACTTATTGTATGCACAACATTGGTTAAAAAGCCTAATTGGCCAAGAATAAGCCTAGGGAGGACGAAAATTACCTAATTGTTCATCCAATAACACAAATGAACTTATTGGATGTTCATCCAATGACACAAACACACCTATTGGATGCACAAGATTGGTTAAAAACCCTAATTGTACAAGAATAAGCAAAGGGAGGAGGAAAATGACCTAAATGTTCATCCAATGACACAAACACACCTATTGGATGCACAAAATTGGTTAAAAACCATAATTGGACAAGAATAAGCCTAGAGAGGACGAAAATGACCTAAATGTTAATCCAATGACACAAATGAATTTATTGGATGCACAAGATTGGTTAAAAACCCTAATTGGACAAAAATAAGCCTAGGGAGGACGAAAATGACCTAATTGTTCATCCAATGACACAAACACACCTATTGGATACACAAGATTGGTTAAAAACCCTAATTCGACAAGAATAAGCTTAGGGAGAACGAAAATGACGTAAATGTTCAACCAATGACACAAACACACCTATTGGATGCACAAAATTGGTTAAAAACCCTAATTGGACAAGATTAAGCCTAGAGAGGACGAAAATGTCCTAAATGTTTATCCAATGACACAAAGGAATTTATTGGATGCTCAAGATTGGCTAAAAACCCTATTGGGCATGAATAAGCCTATAGAGGACAAAATTGACCTAAATGTTTATATAATGACACAAATGAACTTATTGTTTGCACAAGATTGGT